>JAHHUM010002462.1:0-160679 GCA_036173005.1 Crenichthys baileyi
TTTCACCGACTCTGGCTTTTAGCAGATAATTAAAGTTGCAACCCACTTAAAATAAGAAAAAAAAAATGTGCCCATGTTTCTAATGTGCTCCTCACATCCTTTATCCATTATTGGCATGGAGAGAAGTCAACACAAGCTGTCCAGATGCAACTCAAACCTCAGCTCTAAAACCGCAAAAATCTCTTAGTATATAAGTAAACATGTCTGCGCAGTCAACAAATAAATATTGGTTTACGGAAAAACAAACTTAGACTCTTTCCAAAGCTTCCTCCCCCCCAGCAGTAAGATGTTTAGCATCTGTGGTCACGGATGTTACACACCTGCCTGTTTCAGCAGGATCTGCTGCAAACTCAAAGTGGTGGTGAACCTCAGGGCGGTCTGGTTCACATGAACTCCTTTTTAAGCTCTCCTGATGTGCCTCTTTCAAAAACCTCTGTGTGTTGTTGTTTTCCGACAGGTGTTTGTGTAGTTGTCAGAAAAAAGCAATAAGAACAATATAATGTACTGCTGTAAAACCCCATAATGCATCTCTTGTTATGGAGAGATGCGATTCAGTCCTCAGGTCAGAACCCCACATTCACCCTTTTTCCCTCAATCTTGTAAACATGACAAAAAAAGAGGAAAAAAAATCCCCCACAGATGAAAAAGTAGACAGCTCTCTTCTTTCCTGGATGGGTGAGTAGTAGCACTGAGGGGCCTTCCAACTGGAAACAGATGGCTTCTTAATGTGTGCATGCCTTTGGAGTGTGTGCAAGAGAATGTGGGAATCATTGTGCTTGTATGAATTAATGTTACAGCTGTGTACAAGTTTGCAGAAGCCAGCAATCAGTTCTAATCACATGGACAGAAAAAAAGAAACGGCACAGGGACAAAATACAAGCAAAACACTCTGCCGCACCTAAATGACACGTTAACCTCAGAAATATTATCTCACTGCATATGGTTGGAAACGGACAATGTATACAAAAGCCGACTGCAACAAAGTGTGAGATGAGTGATACCATCAAACCTTCAGACAATCTGGTTTTGTAGAGAAAAAGCAAGATCCAGTCCACCCACTTTATATTTTTGCTTCTTCAGATTTCTCCTCTTTGGCACATTGTTGTTTAGGTTGGCCTCCAGGGGTGACTCTAGGTCTGTCATCCTTTTTTAGGCTCTCTTTGAGGCGAAAGAGATGAGAGTCTGGGCCACTTGATCTTCCACTGTGTCCCATGGGTGCTATGGGACATGAATGTTTTTAATTATTCTCCTCCCCTTCAGCCTTTTAGACGCAAAAATGCTTGAATTTGAATGCTTTAATGTGACTTAAATGTGAATTCAGTTTATTGTGCAAAAAGATCTTTATTAACCTACTCCGATGAATACCGATTCACAATTAAATTTTGCTAATAGTACAATGCAGATATGTTAAAAAAACAAGTTTCAGTATTTTAATGACTAGAGCCCCCATAGTCTTGAGCAGTCGAATGGAAACAAAATTCTTTAGGAGGATGTATCTCGTGGCATGTATGAGATTGATTGCTCTATTGTAAGAGCTCATGGTTTTTTGCAATTTCCTATTTACAGAGGTCTGGATGACTCATTACCAAAGTAAGTTATCATGGTGGCTATCATTAGCCAATGTTACCCACATTTCCTCAGCAAGTCTAGACAATAAACAAAAACAAAAAATATTTTCCTAAATATGTATGTGTTGCCTGATAGGGGTCCTATTAGGCAAGACAGAAAGCCAGATATTTTCTGAATTTCTGTAGCAGCTACCGGCAATGCAGTGCTAACATAAACTAGAAACTTGTACATAAACTGGAAAAATTTTGAAAATGTTGTTTCGGCTGTGTTTTTTTATTTTTCTCCTTCACTCTTTCACCATACAATGCTTTGCAAAAGTATTCATATTCCTTGAGCTTTTTCAACTAAAACAAATCAGCACACAAGTGAGTTGGAAGGAAAAGTGTGGTGTGCATTTGTATTCAGACCCCTTTACTATGATATCCCTAAAAAAAACCAACGCAACATGTTGCTTTGAGAAGTTACCTAATTAGTTTAGTCCACCTCTGTGTAATTTAAGTAATTTGATCTCAGTTTAAATACAGCTTTTCTGTAAAACCCTCAGAGTTTTATAGAAAACAAAAAAAATCTGATGTTTAAAGCAGGGTTAAGTTATCAAACAATGATTAATTAAAGAAGCAGCCAAGTGGTCCATTTCACCTGTGGAAGAGATGCAGGGATACACAGCTCGGGTGAGAAAGTTGGTGGATACACAAAAAGGCTTAGCTGCACACTTCAAAAATCTGGTTTTAATGGAAAAGTTGCAAACAAAAAAAAACATTGTTGAAAGAAAGCAATAAGGAAGACTGCACACCAGAAGCACTGTGCAACATCTTGTCAATTAACGCAAATCAAACGGTGCCTTTAAAACATGCTGGATGTGCCGTGTTGAGGTGCATGCAAACAGAACTGGTTACTAGATTTCAGACATGGATTTTTTTGAAGCCTCAATATTTCTTAATAGAAAAGGTATGAAACAAATTACTGGGTGCTGCACCTTGCAGCATCAGCCACCAACCAGACTCTGACCGTGTTTGCTGTTTAATAGAAATAATAGGAGCATGCTTGACATTAGACTTAAGGTTTTTTAAATCTTGTTAACAGTTTGCAACAAGCCATGTAGAGGCCAGAGCAAACATGTGGAAGACGGTGATGAAAATGTTATCTTTTTTGCCTACATGTAAACACAACATCCCCAATGTGAAACATGGCAGTGGCAGCAACATCCTGTGGGAATAGCTTTCTTCAGCAGGGATTTTGAAGCAGGTCAGAGTTGATAGGTTGGAGTTAAATACAGGCCAAACCTGGAAGGGGACCTGTTAGAGGCTTAAAAAGACTTGACACTGGGGCGAAGGTTCACCTTTTACCAGGGCAACAACCCTAAACGTACAACCAGAGTTATGTTAAAACTGTTTAGATCAATGCAAGCTCATATGTATAGCACATTCTGAAATGTGCTCTACAAATAAATTTGCCTTGTCTTGCCATGTGTTAGAATGCCCCAGTCAAAGTCCAGACCTAAATACAATTGTATACTTTAGCAAGGTACTGCATGTTCATTGTACTAAGTTTTTTGCTGCTGCTTTACTTTAAATAAGCAACGTTTCTTCAGAATTAATTTACTGTATTTGTTAGCCTCCAACAGGTGAGGGCCAGACCCATCTGGCCCCCATTACATCCAATTAGATCTATAATTCAATCTTTTGTTTCTTTAAAAAACATGAATCAAATGTTGATTACCTCATACATATAAATGTAGTACAGAAATTGTGCTTGTGAGAACACAACAGTGCAGGTTGTTTAGTATGGTGCACTGTGGCTGAATTACAGATGATCATTATCTTAAATCGATGTGTCGACGTCCCAATGTTCTTATAAGACATTAATTAGACAAAGATTGAAAAGTCATAAGTCAGCTTCAGGTGTTAATTGTTAGCTGCCAGCAACCATTTTTCCTCCACTAAATAAAAACATGCATTTTAACAACCACAAACTCCTCATTTGTCCTACTGAAGATCCCAACTACCAATTTTTACAAAATTATAGCATGAAAGAATAGCACAAGTCTGAAGCGGTCACAATGAATTATGCCCTGAGCCAGTATTATAAGAGGTTGTAAGAGACAAGCCTGATAATCTACCAAGAATGTGTCACGCCTGATCTAAGCTGCCACCCCTCAGATGGGATCAGTATTACGACAGATGAACTTGTTCTTACTGGAGGATACCATCAGATTTAAGCTTTGATTTAATTTCCTTTAGTTTTATTATTTTAAAGAAAAAAAAGCTCATGTTGTGAAACAAAAAAGGGTTGGATCATCTGGATAAACTGTGATGTCTGACAAATTTACAGCGGCTTCTTGTAAAACGACACAAGGATGACAGCAAAAAGCTGATTTTTGGGGGAAATTGATATACTTCCTAGAACAGAAATTGATCTGTATGATTTTGATTACTGAGAACATGGTTAATTTATCACTTAGTATTCAAATTTAGACATTATGGGAACCAAACAATAGTCTGCCGTCGTAATTGTCCCTCAATTTCTCCTCCATTTCCCCTCTCCTATAGTCTCAAAGACAACACTTAAGCCAAGATGAGGCCATATTGTATTTATAGACAATTCGAAAATAAGCACAGGACTGCTTTAATCAGCTCAATATACCACATCTTGTGCCTTGACAATAATTACAGCCTGACAATATAAACAGGCTGTGGCCAAGGTTAACACACAGAATGGGACAAATGCGTTCATTTCTCAAAACCATCAGCTGCTGGGCTGGTTATGCAAATATAAACAGATATCAAATCATCACCAGTTCTGTTTACCTACTGAGAAAACCACATCCACTAAAGGTAATTTTCCTTGTTTTTTATTAAAGAACTAGGGCATTCATTACACATCTTTTAAAACACTGATTTTAAAGAATAAACAAAATGAAGCTTCACTGAAGGGCAATGTTGTGGTACTGAAGACCAGTTTTATTCTTAAGACCAGTCTTGAGACCACATTTTCAAAGTAATTTGTACCTGGTCCTGTCCGAGTCTCAGGTACGCTGGACTCAGGATGTTTTTTCTCAAGACCATTTAGGCTGCAGCTGCAGCATTAGCAGCATTCAAAATCTCCTGCCTGCATTCAAATGCAACTAAGTTTTATTTTACTTTTAAAATGTCATTGCTTTCAGGCTTCACTTGGTCTTTAGTCATGAGTCTGATAGCTCTACTCATTTGACTTGTCTGGTTGGTGATGTTAGCAGAAACCTTTGGATCTACCGGAACTGCAAGAAGCTAGCTCTCCATCCTCCAATAAAACACAAAGTTAGTTCACTGATAACGATTTTTTTATAGAAGCTATTTATCCAAAGGACATTTTTTATCTGGTACCAATGATTAGCGTTCTTTAGTCTGTCGTTTGCTTTCTTTAAGCTTTTCCAGACTTCTTATTTAATACAAAAGAAACTGGCATTAGATCAGGCAAACTGATGATGAGGTCGTTTTCGTATGTTAAATGGCTAAAAGAGTAAAGATTTATTTATTCAGAAAAAGGGCTGACTCGGAAAATAATCTTAGCCAACCAATCCCATGTAAAATACAACTAAATGTTTTAAGTATATCCAGCCAGAGGAACTTTTTAATGCAAAGGTCTGGCAGAGTAAACAAGATAAAAATGAATACATTGAGACAAGTCCATCACAAGTTATAACAGCATGTGTACAGTGACTTTTTGGTTTTTAAAATCTAATACATAAAATTTTTAAAGAACATCCATAGATACGATTTCCTCATGTATGTCAAAAGGTGCTTTCAGTATACAAGTAGGCTTCTTTAGTGTTTTTAACAAGTCACTATGGCAGAAGGATAAACTACAGTTTAAAAAACCATTAGCTCCTTGGGTGAGACATTTCCTTCCACTTCTTTGTTACCCCTGCAGAAACATATGCAAGTGACTGCTAATGACTATGATTAAGGAAACCCGGATTAGGCCCTACTGTGGTCCATGCACGTTATAGTGCATGCACACACACACATACATACACACAGGCAGACAAACAGAAAGCTGGATTTGTTTTGTGTAAATCTTGAGAAACCCCAAAAACCAGAGAACATACTCTAAAAGATGTACCACTTAATTAAAGCTTGAAATCCATACAATGGCTTTTCCACAAAATAGCACTAAATGACAAAGATTAGAGTAAACACGACTGAAACCAACTCATTACTCATGTCCAAGGAGGGAGCTTCTGGGATAAACATTTTAACAATGTGGGTGTGCTGATGTTGCACAAAGTCATCAGTGAGAATGTATTTAAAATGAAATAAAAAATGTCCAGTTTCAGGAAAATTTCAGGAGCCTTTACTTCACCATTACTGTAAGGGAAAAACATAATTTTCCTGCCTTCATACAGTTTTATATTAACAAAAAGGAAAAAGGAACAGAAAATAGGTATTAGTGCTGAATCTGTAAATGCAAAGCAAGTTTTCAACCTAATGTACTTAATGCCATTTAACTTGTAAAGTCCAACACGTTATCTCTTTTGTGGAACAGGAAAATCGCTGCATAATGTGCTCAGTGGGCCAAAAGGTCAGCTTGCGAGTCTGATAAAATTAGACTCAAATGTCTGGATGAGTTACAGTAACAGTGACCACCTCAGCTAGACAAAATAAACCAGCTAGCCACACAGAGAGAAACAGAGGGGGGCCAGAGAGAGGGGCAACAGGTGGCTGTCAACTTAGAGAGAAAGAGGGTCATCATCCACTTAGAGAAGAGCAGCAATTCTGTCTATCACTCCCTAGGCTCCACTAAGCTCAGCCACGTGCCAGCAGGGGGTTTCAGGCAAATATTCACAACTTCAGCCATATTGAACTTGTGACCTGTTATGAAATCAATGAGACTCCTGATAACAAGATTATCAGTTACAGCTTCATTTTAAAAAGCATTTCATGTAAAATAGCTTCACAGTATCACTTACATGGTTAGCATCTAAACCTTCAAAATAAAAGAAATCTTAGAGTTGTCCACATAACCAAACCTGATCTGTCTCTTAATCCTTGTGCATGTCACTAATCCTTTGATCAGCTGTCATATTTTAGTAATTAATACTCGATTGTTGCCTCCTCAGCTCCAGTCAAAAACCTGACTCAGATCATGTTGACCTAATTTAAACAAAACCTGCCTTTGTGGATTTTACCTAATGTGAAATGTGACAGTCTACTTCGTAATAATCTTTGCAGATCTTGGGTTATTATTGCACTTAAAGCATGGTGTGTGTGTGTGTGTGTGTGTGTGTGTGTGTGTAAAGGGGGAATATTCTCCTCCTTCCTCTGCTACTGCTACAAACATGTATCAGTAATAAACTCTGCTAGTTAATTAGTATTTAAAAGCCAGTTTAGTCATTTTATACAACAAAATAACATTAAACAAGGTAGGAAAACAAATAGCACCCACTTATCAGTGGTGTATTTCCAGAAAGAGGCGGAACAAGAAAGTCCATGAAGTTAAACTAAAATCTGAAAGCTAACATCTGAATCAGATTGGGCGCACGTGTGTCTGCGCACTTGCCACTGCGCGTGCGTGTTTGCATGTGTTTCCACTCAGCTCTTTGTGCTGGTTCCCTCACATTACTCAAAGAACACAGAAACTCTCTCTGGCCCAAGCCACTGCTCTGTTTTTTAGTGTGTTGTTGAAGTGCTGTTAATTGTCACTCAAATTAAGGCTCCTGGCCCTGTCCCACCACTGTCACTGTGTAAGTTCAGAAAAGATGTAAAGGAAGCAATCTGCTACTAATAGAGGTAATTAAAGCTCATATTATTTTTGATATCTGGCAAATTGAGCTACATAGAGAGAAAAGTATGATATAAACGGTTTAGTTGGGATTTATTACTTACCAATGCAAGCATGAACTCTGACAGAAAGCTGGGATCGAAGAATAATGCTGTGTTTCTTGCCCCTCCTGCGAAGAAAAAAAGGAAGTGCATAACAATTTGTTTTTAGGATGTCTAACTAGAGATGCAACAAAAAAATGAGATGGTGAAGAAAATTGCACAATTTTCAGCTCGATCAGTCCTTAAAGGTGAACAGCCAGTCAGAAACTGAACCCAACCTCTTTTAGTTTAGTGAGTGCCTTCCAAACAAACAGTAGCTACGTTCACGTGGATGTAATAGGAATAAACGGCCGATCGAACTAAAAATGTGTCATGTAAACATGTCAGTCGGAATATTCTGATCGGATTCGGCAGGATCGGAAAGAAATTGTAATCCGACTGAGGGAGGTGGTTTATGCTGATTGACAATCCGATCGACATGCACGTAAACGTTTATGCTTTGGTGGAGGGGGGGCCAGCAGTGCTAAAGTTTGAGGCATCACAGAACTTGAAGAATGCTTATTTCGTTTCGCTGTCTTATCCTGTAACGCCGATAGACCAGTAGCATGTGTTGCTGAGCTCGTAGCTTCATTAGGGAGTTCAGTAACGTCTCAACTGTGATTAGAACCTGATGCGAGTCCATCCTGGACGCTCAGAAGACAAGCGAACTGGTGCACTACTGCTTTTTTTGCTATTTTTTGTTGTTCAGCACAGACAGAAGTACTTCTTCTGTATTTTTAAGGGAAATCTGATAACTCAGCACATCTCAGTTGTTCTGTTCTGAAAAAAGCCATGTGCATTTAAACGCACATCATGGTCAGATCGATTGATTGTGTGCCCCATAAACGGTGCAATCCAATTATTTTTTAGTTTTTGGTACAAATACATTTCAATCCAATCGTGAAATTTTGTGCATGTAAACATAGCTACTGTTTGGGTATAAGTACTCTACCCACCCCTGCTAAACACTACCAGGTCACACTCACAACACTTTTTAGTGTGGACACTGTTACTGAGGGAAGAACATTTAAAGTTGGCTATTTTCAGCATTGGTGAGGTGTTTAAAAGTAAAGTCAGAGGAAGAGCAACAATGTAAGAACCTATTTAATAGGAGACTATTTTCTATTAAAAGGGGAAGCATGGCTGCAGTTCATTCATGCTGCAAGAGAGAGCAAGACTTTTAAGAATAACAAGAAGCTGAACAGAGAAAAGCAAAGGTGTCCTGTTTTATCTTTTTAAGCTTGGAAACTGCAATGGAATATGAGGGATTTGAATATGTTGCCAGCTTTTTGGAATTTTCAGACTTAATGTATGGGTCTATATTCTCTGGAGAAAACATATTGAGGCTAATGTTTTCAAATGATAGCTGCACTAACTGCTAACATAAAATGCTAAAGATAGTTTAAAGTGCAAACACCATAATCACTGTTTTTTCAAATCTTGTTTTACGATTCCTCCTTCACACATGTTGTGACATCACCTCTACCCCTAATATAAATGATTAATAAGAACATGAGCAAGGATAAAAGATAATATTCTTTTTATCTTCTTGTCTTCTTATACTGTACGACATTCCCTGAATGGACAATTCCTTAAATGCTGATGGAAAGGAAGCCTTACAAACTCAAAAGACTTGGAGCTCATCACCAAAGATATTTCATAAAAATACCAGTGAAACATGCAAAAAGCTGGTAAGCAATTAAAATGGTTTTATTGCTTTAATTCCAATAAAGATTGTTCACTGGGGGTATAAATAATTTTTGACATGCCATTAATAATTAAAACAAAATTGATACTGAGTGCTTAGGGTTTCATTTCAGCTTAGGTACCATTTAACATCTGGGTTGAACTATAAAAAGACACGGGATATTTAATTTAATGAGATTTCTAAAATAGCCTATTTTTCAGGGATCTGCAATTTACATTTTCTTCAACATTTGTTTGTAACCAAACTGTGAAAAGTTCTTCTGCTGAACACAAAAAAATGGGAGTAACTTAGAGGTCATCTCCACCCCCTGTGTTAATGGAGATGTGCCAAGACCCTATCACCATCCTGTCAGCTGCTTACAAAAGCTGAATGACAATCTACAACAAAGACAGCAACAATGCACCCCAATTCAATTCAGTCATCAAGAGACGAATATTTTGGCTTAAAAGAGATAATCTGCCTATTTGGTAGTCTCCTCTGCTGTGTAGTAAAGCCATAAGCCTGTAAAATCAGTCTAAAAATAAACTTGCCATTCATTTATTTTTCTTACTGTTTGGCAACCTAGTCACAAGAGTAATTTATATCTTCCCAGTATAAGTACATCATTCCAGGTAACTTATATGGTTTTAACTGCAGTACATAATTAATTATTTTGTGTGTCTATTTTGGGTAGAGAACTCTGTTCTCAGTTGGTGATCAAAATCAGTCTGGAAATTTAAAATGTTAATTTTTTTTTTGCAATCAGTTAATGCACCATACCTACACTTGACTCTTCATTGTGACATGTTACTGATAGAAGGACTCATTGCTTCTCTCTTTTAGGGGTTGCCACAGCAAGCCACTTGTCTCCATTTAACTGTATCTTCTGCATCATCTTCTCTCACACACACTGTCTTCATGTCCTATTTCACCCTATCCATAAATCTCCTCTCTGGTCTTCCTCTAGGCCTCCTTCCTTGCTGTTGCAGCCTCAGCATCCATCTACCAATGCAGTCACAATTCCTCTTTACATGTCCAAACCATCTCAGCCTGGCATTCCTGGCTTTATCTCCAACACATCTAAACATGACCTGTCCCTCGGATGTACTCATTCCTGATCCTGTTCATCCTCGTCACTCCCAAAGAGAACCTCAGCAACTTTATCTCTGCTACCTGCAGCTCTGCCTCCTGTCTCTTCCTCAGTGCCACTGTCTCTAAACCATACAACGTTGTGGTCCGTCTTGAAAACCTTTTCTTTCTTTCTCGCTTTGATTTTCAGTATCAGTGAGATAATAAAAGTAAGGTCAGAGAAAGTACAAAAATTGCAAAAAGATATTTTTAAAGAAAGGCATATCAGCCATTCATTCAGGCCACTAAAACAGAGAGCTGGTCTTTTTTTGTTGGCGCTGATCATATCATTGCTTTTCCATTTTACACTTGCAGTTTTGGTCAGGCTGTGCCTGACCTTTTCACACAAGGCAACAAGCTGACTGATATGGGAAGTACTTGGGAGATTTAGTACAGAAAAGTTTTTTTTTTTTTTTTACTTCTGCGCTTCTGAGCTCAAAGCTTTGGCCAGAATTCTCTAATCGGTGAATCTCTAATTCTGACATCTAAATGCAGCAGACATCAACAGTAAGCTTTGAATTTTGCTGTCTGAGTCCATTCTGTTGTTTGCTTGGATGATATAATGTTCCCTTAGCCTCCCAAATATCTAAAGAAACACACAAACAAATCAGCTAGACACCAAGACAGACAAGAGCACAGCAGGTATAACTGCACAACAACCCCCTCCTTCACAGATTCAGACTTCTGACAAATGGGCTTTTATGCTGCCTGCACAAAGGTTGTGTGATTTTGTTCAGGCTGGCTCAGAGCCAACTGCAGGCTGTCAGGGACGATTCGGCAAAAGTGGGTTTGACAGTCAGAGAAAAGGCCTATCAACAAAGAAAGCAGCTCATACTGATGCTATGTCACAAACAGGCAGCATTGGAAGACAGGCATAATGGCAGCTTTCCCACCCCCAACTGGTCAGTGCTGAACTGCTCGGATATGATTCACAAAATGGGATTACATGGTAGAAAAAGCCTGCTTACGCTCACTATTTTTCAAATATATTATCCTGCAAAAGGCAGAGGCAATACAGGAGCAACATCTGTCAACACAGGCCTTCCCCTGTGAGATGAGACAGCAAACAGGAACGTAATCCTCTGTGATGCTGTCGAGGCAAACGAGTAACTAGAGCCATTTTGTCACGAATACCTGCTTTCTCTCTGCAACAGGATCCCTGAGCCTCTCCAAGACCTGAGGCTGCATAGGCCAACATTCTCATTATCAAATTAACCAAACACGCATGGAATATAAGTTTTAAAGTTTTAAAGCCCACCTCCAATGAAAATAAATATGAAAATTCAACACTGTTGTACAGGCAGGCCTGCAGATTTATATTTTGGGAGAGTCTCACAACTGACTATGCAACTTTTTGCAATAAAAGGCATGGGACAGACATGGTGCTATATAAATAATCCAAATAAAAGGAACCGCTAAGACACAATTGCTAGTTACATTTTAATAACCATCTGAAATATATTATACCTCATTTATTGATACTAAATAACCATCAACCAAGACAATGACAAATCACTGATGCCTTCATTACAATCTTTGTTGTGTAATTTTTTCTCAAAGAGTGCAGAATTACGTAAGATAATTTTAGCAAATAATCAACATATTCCAGATAAAGGACGCTTTGCGGGATAAAATCATATGGACCAGACAGTCTCATACGGCACAAACCTGGTGGAGGGGAGGTGGTAGGTCACACAAAGAAAAAAAAAATAGCAGGAGCTGAGCTGACTGGATATACATATAGACCTGTGGAGATGGGGATTCCCTCTTCCAGTCAGAATGTCACAAAATCCGCCTTCAGATTAGAGCTTTCTCACTTAGGATATGTTGGAAAAACTTCTACATCATGTTCTCTGATAAAGCTGATACTGGTACGCAGGTGTCATGTTGCTTCGGTTTTGAACCTTTTTGTTTGGGGAATTGTTCATTCATAGAAATGGTTCATGCACTGTTTGTGGGATCAAGGTTTACCACAGTTTAAAGACTTTCCAGTTTTAAAAGCACAGAAATTCTTTGCCATACCATTCCTCTGGTTTAAAGTCATTGTGGACTATTGCCTCAAACCACCACACAGCCAGTGTAACGTATATAACTAATGCCTGTTGATGCATATCCTACACATACTAAGTGTCATGCTGGAAGCACTTTGCCACCATCTAGCAGTCACAGTTGTGTCGAAATAAATCTGACTTTGCTAATTGAATACAAAATTTTTGTTTTGCTTTTGCTTTAATAAAACTTACTAATTTTGATTCGTTAAAAGCAAAAACTATATTTGTTTTTTATAATACTGAATGAATTTAAGCACTAAGGGGTTAATGTGATGCCAGAGACATTGCCAGAATAACTAGCTGTTTTTGGCTCTACGGAGCAGACTCGCTGTTTTGGCATACTATTGGTCCCTCCTACATATTTTCCTGTCTTACAAAAAGAAAAAGTCAGCTGTTTGGAAAGTTCTCATGTTAAAACTAGAGAAGTACCACCTATTACTCTCATTAGGGCAACATAGTCTTAAAACCACAGTTAGGAAGCTACAGCAGCAAGTCTATAAAAGCAGCTGACTGCAGATTCTGACAAAGCTGATTGTCTGGCTAACTGACAAGCTTATTAGCTTGTTATGCTAGTATGAATTGACACGTGGTCGGTAAAAAAAAGCATCCCACAGTATCCCAAACATCCCATACATTGTTTCTCTGTGTAGTTAATTGTTCGTTTATTACAATAGTCTGTATGTTATGTGTGACATCAAATACAACTAAACTAAAACTGAATAATTATCATTTGGAATTGTAGTTGTAATATAAGTATACACGAAATTTAAATAAACAATCACTTCATATAATCAATTACTTTGGCAATCAGCTGCTACACACAGAAACTGAGCCAACAAATTTGCTTTGTTTTCTTTATGGTTGTCTTCCCTGTTTATTAGAATCTTGCATCTTTTGAAAAGTTTTCAGCACAAATTAGACACATGGATGTCGGCCAAATCTAAAATCTGGCTTTATCCAAGGGACCGTTACACAGCCTGTTCATGAAACACATAATGTGTAACTTGAGAAAGTGAACACGCACACTTGGACTGCAGTAACGCCAGTTCTTCACCTCAAAGGCCAATTAATACGAGACAAGAGGGCCCAACAGTGTTCTACTGACTTACAATTTTTTACCTGAGAAACTCCTGCACCGATGGACCACCGGCGTCTGATCAAGACAGGTTAAGTTAAAAGTTTTAACATTAATCTGGCTTTATTCTTTAGTGACATTGACCTATGACCAGAACCAACAAGTAGTTTTTAAACTGCCCTATCATGTCAGCAACGTCATTTTACTACAAACATGTAGTTCTCTACATGAAGTTTAACTTGCATGGTTGTTTGACAAATCCTCTGGTGATTTTAAGATGCACATTTTCCTCTTAAATGAAAATCCTGTGTGAGCCATGAGCGTCTATGAAACAATGTCCAAGTGGGTCAGGACAAAAGTGCTGGAAAAAAAAAGAAAACGAAAGCAGATCTCTCCTATGAGAAATGAACGGATATAATGAGAAACTGAATATTTGAGGCCTGCAGAGCTCAAACAGTTGGACTTTAATACCCCTGCCTTTTAAATCCTTGTCAAACACATCAAAAAACAGGCAATAAACCTAAGAAGAGCATTTTCAGCATAAAATTGTTGGCTTTCGCGTATGAATTATACGCACCAGTGAAATGTTATAAGATGGAATACACACACACGCACTGGAACAAAAAAAATAAATGCATGCCAAATCAATTATGTAGTCACAAAAAGTTCTGATCTTCTGAGGACAATCAAGGGAGTGGAGTCTTTTCTTAAGGATTTAGATCTTAACAAATAACCCGCCAATAGATGTCACATATGTTAGCAAAACCTTTAACTTTGAAATATATGTCAATGCCAACTCACTTCAATAGTTAACCTATATCATCATGTCCAGTTACTCTGGAAATGCTGCAGTTGGCTTATCTGCCCTTCAGAAAAAAATCCAAAGGAGTTTAGAAATGTCTAAAAGGACATGTCAAGCTACAGTTACTTGCAAAAGTATTTGTACCCCATGAACTTCTCCACATTTTGTTGTGTCACAACAACGAACTTTAATGTATTAAACTTGGAATATCTGTGATAGATCAACAGAAGTAGTGCTTAATGGTAAAAAGGAAGAAAAGGGATATATACAGTTTGTTTTTCACAAATACAAATGTGAAAAGTGTGGCATGCTTTTTTTAATTTAGTCCCCTTTACTCTGATACCCCAAAATAAATTGCAATGCAAGCAACTGTCTTCAGAATTCCCATAATGAGTAAATGTAGTCCACATGTGTAGTCTAAGCTTAGAGATCCATAGCTCATGTAGGAGACTCTGTTGACTGGTCAAATATTAGTAATAAACTCCACACATATATGGAAGAAAGGCAAGAAGAAAGCAATTGTTAAAAAAGCCATCCAAAGTCTAATTTGCAATTTGTCAGAAGCAATGTAGAGGGCAAACATGTAGAAGGTGTTCTGGTCAAATGAGACCAAGACTGAATGTTTTTGGTCACATACTGGCCACATATAAAACATTATGTGTGCCAGAAAGCTAACACTGCACATACATCAAACACACCATCACTAAGCTGAAACATGACAGTGACAGTATCATGCTGTGGATGCTTTTCTTCAGCATGGACAAGTAAGAGTTGATAAAAAGATGGATGGAGCCAATTACAAGGCAACCAAAGAAGAACATCTGTGGAGGTTCAAATTCCAGCAGAACAAAAAACCTAAACATACAACCAGAAGCACAACATCAAGGTCGAGATCAAAACATATTTGTGTGATAGAATTGGCCCAGTCAAAGTCCAGACTTAATTCTGGTCACCCAAAGACCTGGAAATTTATTTTCCTGGACAGTCTTCATACAAAATGACTGAGCTGGAGTTTGCAATAGATGGGTAGAAGACTGGGTAGAAATATACTCCAAAAGATTTAACCGAAGCAAAAGATGGTTATAAAAAGTATTGACTCATTGCGGCTGAATATAAATCCATGTAAGTCCTAAATTGTCTTCCACAGAGACTTAGAAATACACATACTTGATTCAGTCTCTCACAGCTACAGAATTTTAATAACAAAGCAACTACCTAAAAACAGAAATGCCTCGGCACATGTCTTGGCAATATGGTCAGTTAATAATCTGAAGTGAAGCTGCATCAGTGATGAGGGGAGGGGGGTTTACGAGTCACAATCCTTTGTAGCTGAGGCACATAACATGGTGTGGAAGTGATTATGGCCCTTAAGCTCCCATGACATGGATATCTCCTGGCTCTGCAGCCTTCTGTCAGAGGATCATACTTTAATCTGATTGTAAAGACACTAGGTATGACACAGGCGCCTCAGGAATGTAACCTGTCATTAATTTCAATTACACATGGATCCAATTGCCAATAATCAGGAGAGTTCAGGGATGTTTTCCATAGGTAAATAACTAAAAGGAATAATGATGATGAAGGCATAGGTTTGCTTAGGTTAATGAAGCAGGTTGCTTTATAATTAACTCATTCATTTATTTTCTGATTATTTTCAAAAAGATTGTCTGATAAATCTGCAATAAAGAGAGAGTAATTGAAACTTTAAGAAAGCAAAGGTGAGGTTTCTTCATCATCTGTTTAAGTATTGTTATCATGAGATCAAGGTATGCTAAACTGCTGGGGGTACATTCCCGGGCACATTACCACCATAAAAAGCCAGTAAGCAGAACTAACCATTATTTTTCACTAAATAATTGGCTAACCACCTTAACCCCCAGCCTCCTCTGTTTTTAATGACCTACATACCACCTCATGCCAGCTGGCATGACACAATCCCTGGCAGCCTTGGCCTTTGACGGGAGAAGAATTGGACCGCTTTAACCTCACAGCTCTCTGCAACCTCCCCATTAGCGCCCATCAATTTCAGCTGGAACTGGGAAAGGACGGCACTCTCGATGTCCAACAGAAACACCGGGGCCCGGGAGCCGTTTATGAATTTAAGTTGGACAAATAAATCCATACATGTTTGCGGTGCAGCTAACCAGGAACTCTCACGCCAACCTTTGGTTTGTGAATGTCTAAAGTGGGCAGAGCATATACCTAGCATGCTCCAGAGTTCATGTAAAACAAATGGAGTCCATAAAGTGAAAGGACAAAGAAAGTGCAGGAAACACTTTTAACAAATTTAACAAAATTTTGAATTTCCATTTTGTTGCCTGTCCTTTGGGCTCATGTTAATACAACATATAGTTTTGTATATCAGGGAGTTTGCTGATGTGTACAACTTTACTTCAGTGACTTAATGAAATAGTGTCAACTCAAAAGAGATCATAGTGATTAGTCATGAGGTAATCCAACAAGCCAACTGGTTTAGATTACATCACTGCTGCCACTTGATAAAGGACCCCAAGTGTTATGAAGGATATGTAAAAAGTTAGACCTTTAATATATAACAAAAGGATCCAAAACCTGTAATCACATTGTTTCCTGTCCTCACATGTTTGGTGACGTGCTGAAACACGTCTTGAATTTTATAAAATATATTGTCACCTCTTTGAAGTGTGTGCTGAATTTGATGCACTGCCAGTTTGAATCCACAGCGTTCTACTGCGTCAGTGCTGTATTACTTTTGTGTAGATGTCACCGTCTTGTTTTTTTTTTTCCAGATTTAAAGACCAATTGGCCATTATGTTTGAAATTTTAATGTCCCCTTCAAGTGGTGCCATCAGTTTAATTTTTAGCTTCAAGCATATGATATCTCGAGGTGAGTGACTCTTGTTCATTGAGACAGAGCATCTTTATAGTGTTGCATAAAACCGGATAATATTGTCATTGGGTTAGTGCTCTAATATTGGAGAAGCAGGTGTGTAAAAGCTCCTGTAAAGCATGAATGTGCAGTACACATGGTGTATGAAAGCTGTGACGGTCATGTTGCGAAATCTCCATCAAATCTGCATTAGCCTAATCTGATGATTAGGCTATGTATGCTATAGTGTTAACTTCATAGAAATCAACCTGAAGTGCAATTTACCTAAGACATTGAAATTTGTTGCACAATTGAAATACAGGGCAGTTATACAATAGTAAATTGGGACTATAACCTTTTTTATACACTTCTCCTTGTATATGAAACCATGCCATTTGGATCTGAAAAAACAACAACACACTCGTGTTCATACTAGTTTTGGGACAAACTGAACCACATTATTCCACGCAGAGACATGCAGTTGCACAATACAGAACTGAAACAAAAGAAAAAAGAGATTTCACACCAAAATATCAATAGAGGTTTTGTGTTTATCTTGATATCACACCACTGTATTTCTCAAAAGCAAGAATCATTTTTATTTTGCTTTTTACTCATAATCTGACTCATGGTTTTCTTTACCTGCTGGTGTTTGAGCCCCACTTTAAGAAGGTTTAGTCTTTTACTTTCTGTCCAAAAAACAAATCTGGGCTACAGCTGAACATAAAGAAGCAAGAATGAGAGTTTTAAGGCCAATAGATATGCCGCATTGATTTTTAGCACTCTTCCAACAGAATTCTCTTTCAAAAATAAAAAGAACACAGCCCATTCACAGAATATGTGTTGTCGATTTTCACCTACGCGCTATTACCTGCGTAGTGATGTGATCACATAGATAAAACCGCCATCCCTGAGTAATATACGTTATCATTAGGGCGAGCCCCCAAACGTGATGTATGAGGCAATCAGCCTAAGTGTAACGATCAAAACACACGCAAAAGTCAGTTCGAGATAAACCACACAAGCATGGTACTATATATTATAATAATCTAAAACAAACACGCGTATATCAAGTGTAAATGGAAATTAACGAATCATCCTAACAGCAGCATCTATGTAGCCATCCATCACTAGATAGCACCAACTAGCATCGTTCCGCTGTAGGGATTACTTGAGGTTGTGTTTGTAGAGTAATGTCGTGCTCCCATGCCCAATATGTAAGTATTCAGGTAGATATTGAAGATGCTGCATGGAGAGTATCTACAGTGTGGAAGGGTGACCCCAGTACCGGCACGACTCTAAGATGTTATAGCCTCGTTGCATGGAGGTCAGTACACTGAAGCAATGGAAAAGGAGCTGACCCTAGCACGTTGAAGGCACACGACGAACACAAGACGTGTATTTTCGCAACACTGCACACAAAAGTGGGTCAGGCCACGATAGGAGAGCCCAACAACTAAGTATCTATGCCTTGTGTCATAACTCGAGCGCATGTAAACTGATGTTTAGCATGTATGTATAACCTGTTATTACCGCATGGACCCTAAAAACGACCGGATATTGAATCCGGGTAGGAGGACTTTGCAGCGATTACTCGAACACAGGACACTTCGTGATCCGGAAGATTACTGGCAAAACACACGCAGATGCAAGATTATACTACAGATATATCTGAGGAAACGAATGTATCGTCACCCCGCCCGACCCATAACTGTAAACACTAGGTGGTATCCATCACTACCAGCGACACTCAGATCAAGACAATGACAGTGTTCCGCTTCCTCCCCAGAGTCTCCTAGGACACCAAAGGCACATAAGCACCTACCCGGTAGGACACACACCCTACACCACAACAGACAAAGTATCTGCACATTCGAACACGTAGTTTCACGCTCCCAAAATATATCTACCAAAGGAACACAGCCGGATATACACCAGAAAAAAGCATCTAAGAAATCGATACTGAAACAAACTCAGTCTCTGACAACCTTATTATGTCCACCTGAATCCCCTATCTACCCTGGGACCTGGACCGCCACCTACTTAGGTAAGACTTATTTCTCACTGATTATCAACATTAAGCTCTCTGTCCCTCTAGAAGCCCATCAAGATTTCATTTAGTATTCCCTGATTTTTTCACACTCACCATTCATATTCCCCCTGCACGTTTCCCGCTACAGTTGAGATTCAACCACAATCGGTACACACGATTGCCTAGGAGACTGATGTGTGATATGGCAAACAACAATAAATCACACAAACATTGGTGTGGTAACGATCTATTACGAAATAGAGCCATTCTGCCAATTACAAAGCAGATTCTCCTAACACCATGATAGGATACTTCTTTATTTATTTAAAGATTATAATCTGTACAGGACAGACTTACTTGCCTTTTATATTGATAGTTTCTATATATAAGAGTGTAGAGCAGACAGGAGGGTAGAGACCACAGAGAGCAGCGGGAGGGGACAAGGTACAGCGCGATACCCGACAGGTGGAAGACAAAGGAACGCTCCCCCTAAGACACTTGGAGCAACAGAGTCTATAACACAGAGGGGATCAGGCACTATCAGAACTACCCGCGAAGAAAGACTTGTGCGCTAGAGAACCTCGAGCGCAAAACTCGCCTTGTGTCGCACGGCTGTCGTTTCATCCACCACAAGCTCTACAACTGAGCAAGCATAACGAATAACACACGCACGAGACACCCGCACTTAACAATGAGGATATGTCTGTACTGCGGAAAGAACACGACAGGGTCGCGAGCACTGCTCCCATAACAGCTATCGCAAATCAATTTTGTCCACAACAAATGGTGCAAACATGTTTATTCCAACCCAGACAGATCCATTGAGACATACGGAATGAAAAATTCAGAGAAACCAATAGAAATCCTTCATGAGAGAGTGTATTGTCCGGGTGCAGCCTGGTTACAGACGTTTTCACCAATCGGGTCGTGTTCACCAATGAGAAAAGAGATAGTGGATTTTTTTTTTTTACTTCCTACTGGTCAGTCATCTATCAGGGCCAATCTAGCTGAAGATCGGCCACTTTCACTAAATTGGTTCTTGGTGCATCTCTAGCAGAACAACCGAATGGACCCCAGGAACAATCATTGACTGTCCATTTATTTCATTAAGTGTACTGCCCTTCTGCTCAGGGTTGAGCAGGTTATGGCGTCAAATAAGAAATATAAATTTGATTTGACATCAAAGTTAACATTGAACTCCTTGATACCTTGACAGTTTATTAACACTATGATCTATAATATCTCCTTGCATGAGCGCGAAAGCAGAGCTCATTACAGCTAGATAATAGGACCTAAAACCGCCAAACAACAACTAAATGCCGTGCAGAAAAAAGTTAGTTTTGAGAAAATTTATCCTGTATCCAGTTAGGTATTAATTGATTCCAATCACTGTAATTGGATCAGATTAGCCACAGAAATAAAGCAAGGATATTAATTTATATCCCTATAACCAACTGTATCAGTTCCATCTTATCAGACCTGAATTGTATTCTCTCTGTCCTAAACAGTAACCATACTGCAGTGATTATGGTTGACTGTAAAAGCGGGAGGTATTTGGGTAGTTTTTAAAGCCAGATTGCTGTAATCAGAAATTTTAAGTAAGTTACTCTTGAATCCTTTTTTTCATGTATTTCTGAGTTGACAGCTAATTTAAAAGCAGTAGCGCAATTGATTCCGGGAAATCAGGGTTTGGCGTATTATGTATATTACTGTATCCACCTGCTCGGTGGGGCCAGATACTCTTGTATTTTCAGCTTTGTCTGGCATCTGTGTGACATGCAGCTTTTGAAGTGGAAGGAGTATACGACCAACTTTTTTTTTTTATGGTAGTATTCAAGTTTATTTTAGTGTGTGACTTCAGGCCAGTAATGGAGAGTGTTTCTCATTGTGTGTGCTGTTTACAGGCTCTCCTTTCTTTTCTTGGTGTTTCCAAGTTTTGGCGATGGCAAAGGAAAAAGTTAAGCAACAGACAGAGAAGGATGTTATTGTTATCTTACCCTCCATCTTCCTGAAATCCCTCCAGTTCATCCTTCTGCTCTGCCAGGGTAGACTCCAAATCCAAATAGCTTCCATTATGGGACAGCTGGAGGGCACAGTCATCGGGCTAAATGTGGAAAAACACACACACACACACACACACACAAACCAGTTAGATTTGACCAATGCAACATTAAACCATTCTCATCAAGTAAAACTAGTGACAACACCCACAAAAAATATAACAAGACAGTAACAGGACTGTGACTTGACTAGACCGATGTCAGAGTGCTACAGTGACATGCAAAGTAAAGCTAGTGAGGAGTCAGAACTGCTTGGCTGTCTGGTGCCTCTTATCTCTTCCCAGACCTCCCACCATGTCTGATAAACTGCCATTAAGCATGATGATTTCACAGCGAGGGTATGATTTGTCTGGTCCTCAATGGTTATCATCACCCAGCTCGGGCCATAGAGATGAAGAATGAGAGCGCCTGTTCACTTGAATGTGCTTGACCTCCAAATTGGAGATATTAACCTATATTCGAGCTCTGCAGGACCTCTGCAGAGCTCTGCAGGACCTCCAGCAGCGAAGCAGAAGACAGGAAAACAAATACCATTAAAAGAGTCCAAACATTTGATTTCAGGAGCAGAGACTTGGCACTGCTCTGCTCCACCAACACTCAGGGGTCTCTAAAACAACACATGGTATGGTAGCTGTTCCCTCTGGTCCTTAATGAAACGCAAAGGAGGAGAAATTTTGAGGCAAACTACAACATTTTTATTTATAATGAGAAACACGTGTAAACATGTAACATGTAGGAGTTTTCATAACAGTCCATTTACTCCCAAACCGATGCACTACCACTTCCTTCCTTCTGTTTATGACAGTAACTTTATTAAACATTGTTGTGACTATGAATCTGAATATATTATTTAACATTTAATATTTATATTTTATCAAATAATATTTCGGTCTGTTAAGGGTTGTCCTGTGAATACCAGCCCAGTAAGGCGGTGGTATTAGGACAAAATAGAAAAGGGTGAGCCAAGCTCTGACATTATTGAACAGCAAAACTCTGCACACACAATGAATGAATTCACAACAATTTCTTTAAAATACAAGAGATTAATTAACAAAATAAGTCAACTCAAAGTCAAACAAAGTTTCAATCAACAAACTCTTTACCCTGCGTAAAAACCAATCCAACTAAACTACTGAAGCAGAATTAAAGAATAGGGAAGACTAATGGGGCTATGAACATAATAAAAACAAGTTGATTAAAGATGATTGAAAATCAAGACCAAAAGAGTGATGCAACCATTACCATGCAATGTTTATAGTTTGAGAACACAAGGGAATTATCTTGAAAGATCTGGAAATGAAGGTAAGTTAGTCTTGGAACCAACTTAGGCAATAATCGGCATACCTTTAGGACAACCATTACACAATGCAAGATCAGATAAAATATTATTTTATTAAAATAATGTTGTTTAAAGGATGATCTGCTGAATAAAAACAACTTCTGGATGACTAATTCTCAACGGTGTCTCCAATTAGCTCGCCTTATTTATTAAAATAATATTTAAAGAAATATTATTAATGGAATAGTAAAATATTTGGGAAATATTTTTGGAAAAGAACCAAATCTTTCTGGAGAAAATGGGCTACGTATGCAGGCACGTGTGTCTTAGCTGTTAGCCGTACAAAGCTAACAAAACAAGAAGCTTATAGCTTGGCACCAGAATCAAATACATACCTTTAAAATACCAGGATTAATAAAAGCGTGTTAAAAGCATAAGCGCGGACGGCGCGCTAATGATCAATCTTCTGTGTAAAAATCACCCTTTAAATAAAAGTTTGTCTCTAACTTAAAAAACAAACAAAAACACAGAAACACACAAAAACTGAGCACGTGTGCCGCAAATAGCCTGCTAGCATTAAGATGGCAGAGTTCACAAACAAAACCAAACTTCATAAAATAAAAAACGTTTAGACTTTTCATCCTAAATCACTTCTATCACTCTGCCCAAACCTAAGCTCATGAACCGTGCTGAGGAGAAGTGTCCGGGCGACGACGAAGTTTGAAGAAACGTCCACAGTCAACAAACGGTTAGCTACAGCTAACCTCCTTAGCTGCGGAGAGTGGAGGCTGTTCTGTCGGCTGGCCAAAACTGCACGTTACCACGTGATGCGGGGTTGGTTTTTTTTTTTTAGGTTGCGGAGGTCCTCCTTCAGATCGGGAAACTGCTCCAACTCGGCGTTCGTAGAGACAGGTCCCTGCAGGGAATTCTCTGGAAAAACAGTTTGCTTTCTGTATATCTCCGAGAGAAAGTCAAGCAACGCTTGTGCTTTAATCACCCCGTTCATGAATGAATCTACCGGATACACAGACAGTAATTCATTCGTACTTAACTCAGTGCATATGATCGATGATCGTATGACACCCTTGGATCCAGTTGAAGAGTTATTGTAGAAGAGACAGGATGTAGCAAGAGCGGTGCTTTTATTTGGACAGTGACGTCACAGGAAGTCCGCAGTTACCCCGTTTCCTGGCTGTACCGGAAGTAGGTCAATGCAATTTATTTGGAAAGTTCCAGAAAAGTCTGTACTGGCCTTTCATGTTGTAACCATGGCTGTGGTCCCAACAACATGATGGAGAGACTTAAACAACACCGGGAGAGACTTTATGGCTTTGAAGTGTTCAGCCACTGCACCTCAAAGACTGTATCACATTTGGGAACTGAGACAAAACATGTGTTAAGATGGGATAGCTCTCAGTCCCCCCTCCAACTTTTTCTCTGATTCCGAGCTACAGGCCCCTCCACTCTGGCTCAGCAGGTACAGATGTAAAAGTACTCTTAAAACAAATTATTCTATTATTGCCTCTAGCTCGCCTGCTCCTGCTCAGGCTCCGCTTCCTCCTTCCTTTGACATCGCTTCTCCTAGTCTGGATTTTTTCACTGGAGAGGTAGGCAACTGTGAAGGGTTATTCCTTGCACCCTAGTTTTCAACAGATCCTCCCAGTCCTTTTCTCATGGCAATTCTAAAATCTCCTATATGATAGGTTTGTTCTGTAGCAGAGCTCTGAGGTGGGCTGAGGCTAAATTTAGCAAGTATCCCAACTTTATTTGCTCCTTTCCAGAGTTTATTCAGGATGTTAAGACAACATTTGATCATCCTTGTGGTGACACTGAATTATCTAGAAAATTGTGGAGAACGAGACAGGGCCAATAGTTAGTTTCTGACGTCTCGACTGTTTTCGTGCAGCCTCAGGGTGGAACAGAAGCACTCTCAAAAGTGCATTCTTTTATGCCTTGAATGACTCCAAAAGGATGAGCTGGCAGTCAGAGATGAGCCTACCACCTTACAGGAGCTCATTATTTTAGCCATCAGACTTGATAACAGCCTCAAGGAAAGGAATAAGGCAAGGCTAAAGAGAAGCGTCCTTCATTCAAGAAACTCTCTGGTCTCAGATATTCCACTCCTTAACCCGTCTAGCAACTCCTCCTCTCCCTCCTCTCAGGCTGCTCGGTCAGGTCCTGAGCCAATGCAGATTGGTCACAACAGGTTGACTGACATCTGAGGAACAGATGTGGCGCATCGAGGCAAAAGAATGTATCTACGTTGAAACCCCAGGACACTATATCGCCTCCTGTCCATTGAGGTTAAATACCTCATGTGGTATAAATATGATGGGACAAAGAGTCCCATTTTTTAAGCCACTTTTCAAAATGGGAAACACAAGAGACCATGTCATTAAAGTGTTGATGTGAAGTCATGAAAAAATAGCTGTTTGTCTACACCTGCCCATATCTACAGTCAGAGCAATAATTTAAAAAACTAGAACAAGAATAAACAGGGCTGTAAATCTACAGTATCTGTGCACACAGTGAGGAGGATTGTAAGGGAGGCCAGAAATTGAAAAATAAATTTTCAGTGTTAATGATTAGAAGGCAGCAAATAGTGGCATTTTGGGGTCACCAAGTTACCATAACAGCCATTAGATGGTATCTTCTTGACAGCTGGTTAATTTAGAGACATGCCATGCCAGTGACGACATGTTTAGCCGCATGCTGTCATTCAACCGCTGGCTGTCTAGGTGGTGTCCAGAAAACGATGTGGGCTACATTGATAATTGGCGAACATTTTGGGGAAAACCTGGTCTGATCCGGAGAGACGGCATCCATCCCACTTTGGATGGAGCAGCTCTTCTTTCTAGGAATCTGGCCGAATTTTTTTAGTTCTCAAACCTCTGACAACCCAGGGTTCAGACCCAGGAAGCAGGGTCGTAGTTTAACACTCCTCTCTGCAGCTTCTGTACTGCTACCACCCATTACCCTATTAAGACAGTGTCTCGCCACGGCCAAAATTGAATAGATTAAAAATAATCTAAAAAGAGGAAATCAGGAAAAATCTCATAAAAATAAACACAACTCAGACCTAAAAATAAAAATAAAACAATTAAATGTGGCTTTACTGAACATAAGATCTCTCTCTTCAAAGACTTTGCTAGTTAGTGACCTGATTTGTTGACAATCAGATATTTATTTTGCCTCACAGAACCTGGCTGCAGCAAGAGGATTATGTTACTATAACATGAGTCAACCTACAAATTATTTAATTTCACATTCCTCGAAATCATGGGCGAGGAGGAGGAGTAGCAACCATCTTTCAGTCCGATTTATTGACTAGTCCCAGACCAATCAATAGCTACAACTCTTTTGAATATTTAATCCTCAGTTTTCCTCATCCACAAATTGTAAAGCACTATTTAAAACCACTTCTGTTGTTGTTTTGTACCGTCCACCAGGGCCCTTACTCTCATTTATAGATCAGTTTTCAGACTTTTATCTGATTTTTTTTTAGTGTTAAATACAGATAAGTTATTATAGTGGGGGATTTTAACATTCATGGTTGACACTGAAAGTGATAGCTTAAATATAGCCTTTAATGGTTATCTTAGACTCAATTGGCTTTACTCAAAACATTAACAAACCTACCCACGTTTGTCTTCATTCTCTGGACCTTGTGCTGACATATGGCATTGAGTGTACAGACATTACAATATTTTTCACAACCCTGTGCTGTCCGACCATTTTTTAATAACCTTTGAGTTCAATTAACCGAGTACTCCACACCTGAAAGGAAAATGTCATTATAGTAGATCATTTATCAGACGATGCTGTAACAACCTTAAAGAATCTGTTCCACTTTTAATTTGCTCATTATCACAGAAAACACAGTGTGAGGGCAATTAATTTGTTGGTTTCTTCTCCTTCCACAAATTGATTCTCTTGTTCAGAGTTTACTTCATCATTGCTTGGTGCATTAGACAATGCAGCCCCTTGAAAAAGAAGGAAATTATTCATAGGAAGCAGGCTCCCTGGTTTAATTCAGAGCTGCGTACTTTAAAGCACAATAGTTAGAAAAATTGGAGCGAAAATGGCGCTCTACACACCTAGAGGATTCCTACTCTTAATCTGGAAAAATAGCCTACTGTTGTATAAAAAGACACTTCCACCAAGCTAGAACAGCTTATTTCTCATCCTTAATAGAAGAGAACAAGAATAATCCTAGTTTCTCTTTAGTACAGTTGCTAAACTTACACAGAGTCATAGCTCTGTTGAGCCATCAATCCCTTAGCTCTCAGCAGTCATGATTTTATGGGATTCTTCCAAAATAAAATTGATTCTATTAGAAGAAAATCTTTGACAATCTCCAGAGATGATTACTTCATCCTAAACAAGTGAGACAACATTGGAAATAAAACTGTAGGAACCTGATCTGTGTTTGGACTGTTTTGATCCTGTGGAGCTTCCTGAGGTTATCAGAAATATTAGCTTATCTAAACCTTCAACTTGTATGTTAGACCAATCCCAACCAAATTATTTAAGGAAGTGTTCCCTCTGATTACCAGCCCCATTTTAGATATGATTAATTATCCTTAGTAAATGGTATGTACCACAAGCTTTTAAAGGTTTTTAAGGTAGCTGTAATTAAACCTTTGCTTAAGAAACCTTCGCTTGATCGAGATGACTTAATAAATTACAGACCGATATCCAATCTTCCGTTCTTATCTAAAATTCTTGAGAAAATAGTTGCTAATCAAATGTGGGAGCATTTACACAGCAATGACCTGTTTTTGAAGAGTTTCAGTCAGGTTTCAGAGCTCATCATAGCACTGAAACAGCTCTGCTGAAAGTCAATAATGATATTCTTATTGCCTCAGATTAATGGACTTGTGTCTGTACTGGTTCTGTTAGATCTCAGTGCTGCATTTGATACAGTCGATCATAATATTCTCTTAGAAAGGCTGGACTGGAATAGCTGTAGGGATCAGGGGAACAGCACTAGGTGGTTTAAAATTATTTTGTCTGATAGATTCCAGTTTGTTCATGTAAAGATAAATCATCTTTAAACTCCAGGTTAATTGTGGAGTACCACAGGGTTCAGTAATTGGGCCAATTCTCTTTACTATATATATGCTTCCAATAGGTAAAATTATCAGGCAGCATAGAATAAATTTTCACTGTTACGCTGGATGACCACTCAGCTTTACTTATCCATAAATCCTGATGAGGCCCCAACCAGTTAGATAGACTACAAGCATGTCTTGAAGACATAAAAACTTGGATGACTTTAAAATTTTCTGACTTCTAAATTCAGACAAGACAGAAGTTGTCGTCCTTTGGACCGGAGTTTTTAAAAAAGAAAATGCTTAGTCAATCACTTAAACCTGGATGGCATTAAATTGACCTCCGATAATAAAGTAAAAAACCTTGGTGTTATTTTTGACCAGGACATGTCATTAAATCCCATATTAAACAGGTTTCAGAAATTTCCCTTCTTTCATCTCCGGAACATTGCCAAAATCTGAAATATCCTGTCCAGGATTGATGCTGAAAAAACTAGTCCATGCATTTGTTACTTCAAGGCTGGGACTATTGTAATTCTTTACTATCAGGATGTCCACAAAATGCCGTTAAAAAGCCTTCAGCTGATTCAAAAATGCTGCAGCAAGAGTTTCTGATGAAAATTAAAAAGGAGAGATCATATTTCCCCTACTTAGCTTCCCTTCATTGGCTCCCTGTTAAATCCAGAATAGATTTTAAATTCTCCTCCTCACATATAAAGCCCTTTAATGATTTAGCTCATCAACATCATACATCAGAGAGCTGATTGTTCCATATGTTCCTAACAAGAGCACTTCGTTCTCAGACTGCAGGTTTTTTTTTTTTTTTAACTGGTGTTCCTAAAGTCTCTAGAAGTAAGAATGGGAGGCAGATCCCTTTAGTTATCAGGCTCCTCTCCTGTGGAACCAGCTCCCAGTTTTAAATCCGTGAGGCGGACACCCTGTCTACTTTTAAGGCTAGGCTTAAAACTTCCTTTTTTGATAAAGCTTATAGTTAGAGTGGCTTAGGGTTATCCTGAGCTATCTCTGTAGTTATGCTGCTATAGGCTTAGGCTGCTGGAGGACATAATGACCACTTTCACCCTCTTCGCTACTTCTTCTCACACTACTCTTCATTTTGTATTATTTGCTGTTATTTCAGCTTTTAACTTTTGTCTCTCTCTTCTCTCTTCCTAGAAGCTACACCTGGCCTGACTCTGGGTCTAACTGTGACAACTGTCTGGAGAGGGGCATCGTCCCGAGCTTCTGCTGGCAACAACTTGGTGCTCACCCTCTACCGATGATCCACATGGCCCTGTCTTTCAGTGTTTAACCTTTCTCTCTCCTAGACATAGCTACTGACGGAGCTTTTACTGTTAACTAACTCTATGTGCTCTCTTTCAGACTCTAACCTTGAAAACTGGCTCAGAGTTATCTGTTCTTTCTTTCTAGGTGAAACGACTAAAGGAGCTACATCCATTACCATTTAACTTTTCCTCCATAGAAAGGACTCCTGGATCAGTGCTTCTTTGTTCTCTTTGTGTCTCTGCTCTGTTCTCTCTAACCCCCAGTCGGCCGTGGCAGATGGCCGCTCACACTGAGCCTGGTTCTGCTAGAGGTTTCTTCCTGTTAAAAGGGAGTTTTCCTCTCCACTGTCGCTACATGCATGCTCAGTATGAGGGATTGGCGCAAAGTCAACGCCAGTGACTGTCCACTGTCTCTA
This sequence comes from Crenichthys baileyi, assembly GCA_036173005.1. Classification (NCBI taxonomy): domain Eukaryota; kingdom Metazoa; phylum Chordata; class Actinopteri; order Cyprinodontiformes; family Goodeidae; genus Crenichthys; species Crenichthys baileyi. The sequence goes on from JAHHUM010002462.1 coordinate 29,125, forward strand.
CATCCTCATCCAGGAGGAGTGAATGCTGCAAGTCACTGACTGGATGCAATCTGCTGGGTTTCCTTAGATAGAAAAACTTTTTATCCAATTTGAATAAATAACAGAATCTGACTGCACTGTTCAATGATTTGGATTAATTGTAATGCATGTACCTGACTTTTGTGAAGTGCCTTGAGACGACATGTGTTGTGAATTGGCGCTATATAAATAAACTGAATTGAATTGAATTGAAAAACCTTTTCTGTCCTGACATCACAAATGTAAATATATGGAGTTTGCAAATGGCCATTGGGCCTTTAACTGGAACTGTCCTTTGGTCAGATGAAATCAAACCAGAGAATCCTTTCTATTATCAAACACACTAATAGAAAGGATGATTATATAGAAAGAATCCCCATTCTACCCAATAGTAATGGGCAATTATCATTGTTTATCGTTATCTGGGAAAAAAAGATTACCATGATGAAAACTGTGATTGAGATAAAAATTTACGTAAACTGTTTATGTTTACAAACCTCCAAAGACAAACAGTATAGTCAGGATTGGTGCTTTTCTGTTTAACCTTGTTGTATATTGTAAGTATTTTTGAATTAAATTATTGCATGCTGTTCAGAGGTGCAATTGCATTACTTAATAATGTGTACATTTGATTTAAAACAGGATTTGTGTTTGTGGGGGAATGATTGTGTGCAGTAATACATTTATGGCCAAATACTTTATTTTTCCATATTGCTTGTATGCCCATTGTTAGGTATGGTGGAGGATCTGTGATGCTGTGGGCCTTTGTCTTTATTAGAGTATCTGGCATCATAAACTAAAGGATTTCAGATTAAAAAAATCTCTGACCTCTGACAGTAAACTGAAAAACTGGTCAACACTGGGTCTGTCAGGAGGAAAGTGAGCCAGGATATACGGCTACATCAATGGAGAAATGGTTACACCAGACACAAAATCATCCTCATTTCATTCCCCAGGCCTAGATCCTACGGAAAACCTGTGGTTTGATCTGAAGAGAACTGAACAGAAAAGAGAACGCAGGAGTCTGGACAATCTTGGGAGATGGAGCAAAGAGGCATAGTCAAATATCCCTCTCATTCTATCCTTATATAGCCTTAAAGAAGAGGAATAAGCCTTGTCTTACTGGCAAAAGGTGGATGTAAAATGTATTAACAGCAGGAGTGTCATTTATAAGGAATAAATTTTTTTCCCCCCAGCTAATTAAACATACTAAAATTAGGCCAGATTTTTGACATTTTTCAGCATGAGATTATGCTGCTGCAATATAAGCTTTTTACACATGTTGAACAGGGTGCAAAATGTCTATCTGTTCTTTATTTTTAGAGAAGAAATGATCTAGGGGCAAAAAGATGATGCAACCCAATAAACAACTTTAAAAAGTCTGTTGTTTGTGTTTTTAAGACTGGTAGATCAGACCAGTCTTAAAAACACAAAGCAAAGAGGGAAAACAAACAGCAAACCTAAGGATCTAAGATTATAAGACATTAGAGACAATCCAAGTTTACAGTGCTCAAATTAAACCCGATTTGTTTATGCCTTTGGTTTGCTATAGTGACATTAATATGAAATGCAATGCAAAAAATAAGATACTAATTCTTATAATCACACACTAAACTACCAAAAGAAACAGTTTATCATTGACTGCCCATTCATTTGGTTGTATATTACTAAATCTAGGTCTTAATCCCCTTTACCTATTAAATATGCTCCAAGAACCCAATGAACTAAATAGAAAACAAGGGCAAAATGTTTGTTGTTTTTTGGTTTTTTGCTCTGCATTACCTTAAATAGACAAAACACTGAGTCAATCCTGTGGCTGTAACCAATAATTAGCCAACTGTGGAACCAGTAAATGACTAGCAGACCGACAGAAAGCAAAGAAGTTATCCCAAAGCTTTCTATTTCTCTATTTATCCACACTTTCACCTCCACTCTCGATCCCTTTTATTTCCTCATTATACAAGCAACCTGGATTGCTCATCACAGCTAGTGCTAAAAGTGATGTGAGGCCAGGTTGATGCATTTAATTGTCCCTAATCGAAGTATCTGAAGGAATGTAGATCACACATTATCAGAAGCAGAGATTTAGTTTAGCTGTCTCCTGCCCAGGACTTGAACCCACAGTAGCACTACAATGGCCAAGTCCAGAGAAGTAACCACAAGTGCTCTGCTCGCACTGAGGTCTGGCCTCTTCCTTCAGCAACCATGTGGTCCACTGACCAGGGAGGCAGTGCAGGGAAAAAATGACTAAAAATAAACACCATGCAATTTCCAATTTAAAACTGCTATCACACTCCAGATTTTTATTCAAGGAAGGAGAGACATCTAGAACCAGTTAGCATCAACTAGACACAACATCTGCACACCTTCTTGCACATTCCTTAAATGTACTGCCTCTGTAGTGGCTACCTTGTACATCTGTGTGTGCAAACTGCAATGAACTCCAGGTCAAATCATATGAAATCCAGTGATCTCCTACATGAGGCCACGTGGGGTCTTGCTGTGAAGACATGTGACACTAAAGCACACTTGATGCATGAATGAGAAACCACAACAGTAATCTTAAATCCCTTACAGGCACACAGTGTTGGAAAATGCATTATTTTGAAAGGGACCTTCTGCTGTGACAACTCCTCAAAATGCAGAGAGGAGAAAAACCTCAGCTCTGCATGACAATGAGAACAGCAATTGAAAGGAAGAACCTACATTTTAAAGCATTTTACATAAAGTCTCATTTAACATAGGTTTTTATTATGGTACCAGAAAAAATGCAGAACAATTGTCTCTGAAGTTTAAATTGGTAAAGTCACAGTCCAGAATTGGAACCCGACACCAACAGAACAGAAGCGGTATGACAGAGTGTGTAGTTACAGATGCGTGCTAACAAACATTATGCACATTTTTGATCTGACAGACAACAGTCCTTCATGTTTTAGATGTTTCTCTGCTCCAGTACACCTGATTCAAACTACCTCTTACAGCCTCTGACATATGTTCTACCAGGATTGTTATATATTTATTTCCCACCATCTTCCCATGAACTCTAACTAATTTTACTGTCCCTACTGAAAAACTGCACCCACAGCATGTCTTAAAACCAGTCCACAATGTTAAAATTGGGTTTATCTGCCCAGACCACCTTCTATTTCTTTCTTGCCATTCGTCCAAATAGGCCAGATTTGTGAAGTGAATAATTGTCCAGTTGACAGATACTCGCACCTGAGCTTCAGATCCCTGCAGCTCCTCCAACGTTACCCAGGATGCTGATTGCTCACAAACCTTTAAAGCCTTCACAGCACAACTTGTATTATACTGAGGTTAAATTACACACAGATGCTAACTCTTTACTAATTATGTGACTTCTGAAGGTGATTGGCTGCTCTGGAATTTACTCAGGGATATCAGAGTAAAGGTAGCTAAAACAAATGCAAGATTTTGCCTTACACTTCTCAAATATGACAGCTATGTATATGTCAGTCTGTTGCATAAGGTCCCAATAAAATAGATTGAAGTATGTTGCGGCGTGACAAAATGTGGAAAAGTTCTACAGATAATAATACTTTTGCAAAGCACTGTAAATGCTAGAAGCTGGAGAAATTATTGCTCACAGTACCTGTTTTGGATACATTCTTTCTGGATGAAATACTGTTCTTATTTTTAGATTCTACCTTTCCCACTTGCCAGGTGCCATTGTATGAACAGCACAGTCCAACTCAGTGCAGAGTTAACAACAACAATGCTCAGATTTCCAAACTTTAGCATTAGGAACAGACAGCAACAGCTCAGAAACAGCACATGTAAGCGTTCTGCATCCCTGGACACCATGTGTGAGTAGCACACTATTTATATCAGATTGACCTCTGAGCTCTGGGCCTGCAGAGTTGTTGTTAAAAGGCATTTACAGGGTCACTCTAAAAACAAATTCTTTAAAGAATGTGAATAATAGAACAGCTTGCTTAGATACAGTGACAATGTTGTTGTTGCTGAAATAAGCTGAGTAAAGTTACACCTAACCACTATTTCCAGGAGGTTGAAAACAATGATTGGGCTGATTTTTTTATACATCATTGTTTCTTTTTACTGCCACCTTCCATCTCAAACACTTCACAGTATCTCCGTCACATCCTGTCGGTCAGAGCAAGCAGGGGTGTGAATGTGAAGCAGGATCATGGTAATCCACCACCCCTCTGAAGCTTCCATCTCACAAACTCTGTGTAAACAATCTGCAATAACATGGATCTGACAGGAAAATAAAAGACCTAAATTAAATGTTGATGTATGTGACATCTCTATCAGACAAAGACGAATGGCCAATAAAGTATGATGGGTTACACATCTGTGTTTTATTTGACTTTGAAAGGTCAGGAGATGGTGTTTTTTCTTAAAATGCGCTTGGATCCACGTGGTCAAACCAGAACACCAAAACAAACATTTCTGAATAGTCAGACCTTTAGAAGCCTTCAAAGGACAGAAAGAGCAAAACAATTAGCTTTGATTGTTGTTTTCCTGATCAGCACAGTTATACCAGTCCAAACAGGAACATTAAGGTAACTTCCATCTATTTAAACTGACTGTAATTTTGTTGGACAAGAAAAATTTAACTTTTGCAACTTGCTCACAATGTGTTAAGCTACACCCTGGAGATGTCCTTGATGCTGATAACAGATTGCTGCACATTCTAAAGAGTACGAGTACGAGTACGAGTACGTTTGTAATGTTTGCAATAACAATCTGAATCAAAGAATGGTGTGCATTTGAGTTCTGCTTAGATTACACTGATTCTCCTAAATAAAATCCAATGGAAGCAAATTCCTTCAGAATTTATAAAGTGAAATTGTTAGAGAACATTAGAGCACAAAACATATCATGAAGACCAGTGAACACAATAGGCAGGTCAGGGATAAAGTTTTGGAGATGACATCACCATCTACCTAAACTGACAGGCTCAGCAAGGAGAGTGTTAATCAAAAAAGAAATCAAGAGGCCCATGGTAACTCTGGAAGAGCTGCAGAGATCCACAGCTCAGGAGGGATAATTTCTAAACAGGACAACTATTAAGTTATACACCTCATAAATTGTGCCTCAATGGAAGAGTGGCAAAATGAAAGCCATAAATAGTCTTGTCAGTGCCACAAGGCATGTAGCAGAGAGACCAAACATGAGAAGAAGATGGTTTGGTCAGAGGGGAATAAAGTTAAACATTTTGGCCTATATGCAAAAAGTGAAGTGTGGAGAAACATGAACACTGCACATATCACCCTAAATACATCATCACTTTGGTGAAGCATGGTGGGGGAAGCATCACACTGTAGGGATGTTTCAAGGATAGAGAAGCAAGGCAGAGTTAATGGGAGATGGCGTGAGCTAAACACAGGATAATCTTAGGGGGATCCATGCAAGACTTCCACAACCTCTAGTTTTCAGAGGTCCATCTTCCAGCAGCACAACATTAAATATACAGCCAGAGCTACAATTGAGTGCTAAAGCATATTTATGTGTTACACAGCTCAGTCATAGACCAGACACATTTTATATTAAGAATCTGTGGCAAGTCTTAAGAATTGATGAAATCTTAAATATTCCTGTTACTACATGTGCAAAGCTGTTAGAGATACATGTCATTGTAGCAAAAGGTAGTTCTACAAATTATTATCAAAATGTAGGGTTTTATGTGCAAAAATGCAAAAAAAAGGTTCCATATGGGTGAATATTTGTGCTGAAGTTGTCTGTTTCCTTAAAGGACCCTTTTTTCACTTTCAACACATAATAATGCTACCAAGACTACAGCAATATCTACAACTTAAAATGTTATGGGCACATGTTTCAAAATTGCCTTCGACCCTTCAGAAAAAGTAAGAGGTCTTCATTCCTATATCATTGGGGGTAGCTAGGGTAACCACTGTTTGGGTTCATCAGCATTTCTGCCCCAGGTCACTTGCTCAATGATCCACCAGCTTGGTTTGGTAACCTGGTAACCTCATCCACACACAAGGTAATTATTAATTTAAGTCAGAGTGTTAATCTTTAGCTCTCCTCATTGAACAATAACAACACATAAAGAAGAGGTTTTTGTATAAATACCTTGTGTGGGGCTTTCAGCAGCCTGTGGGCTCCAGCTATCTGATTGATCAGAGGAATATCTTCCCTAAAGGTGTACAGAGGCGGTCTGGTGGGCTCTGGAAAATTGGTGCTGTTGAATGGGTCGGTGTCATCTAAGAACTGCACCCTGCATGTAAACGTAGCCATGATGTATCCATTCAAGGTGATATGAAGTGATCAAAATAGTGGATGCGACGCTGAAGCCTCTGACACCAGCGCAGCCCACCTCCTTCTCCTCCTCCTCCTCCTCCTCCTCCCCTTCTCCTCCTCCTGCAGATGCGGGACTGCGAACTACCAGTAGGGCAATCTCCTACACACTGTTATCCTTAAAGCTTCCCCATAAGTTTCAAACTGCGCAGATGGGGCCGCCGCACGACAGGTCCGGGATAAGTCGCTGAGAGACCGGGCTGGTCAGAGCGCTGCGGAGGTGGACGGAGCGACAGTGTCCAAGGGCATTCCGGTGAGGTGCTGAGGCAGACTGCGGTGTGCGGACGGGACTGCTGCACTAAGTGCTTGGTCTGCGAGAGCGATGCATAAACGCCACCACATTCAGTAGTCGGACCTCAGCCTACGGACCCACAACAGCTCATGTTACAGGCGCAACTGCGACCTCTAGTGGCTGAAATTAAAAGTACAAACAATATCGACGTTTTAGTTGACGTGAAAGTTGCTGTTAAGAATGTTACCCTAGGAAAACATTCAGATTCAAGTGCATCTGTGCAAATTAGGGCATAATTGAGTAGTTCATTTATTTCAGGAATTTATTTAAAAATGTGTAGCTGATATTTTATATAGATTTATCACATACAGAGTAAAATATTTCATCATTTTTTGCACGCATTACTACTAATTTTGATGATTATGGCTTGCTGCCTATTTGTTTCTCAAAAAATTAAAATGTTACAAAAGACCAACAAAAAAAAGTATGGATTTATGTTATTGCCATGTTACGAGCTACACAATCATAGGCCTACACAAGGCGGGTAAGCCACAAAAGTTCATTGTTTAAGAATTTGGCTGTTCATTATCCAAGCATATTAATGGAATGTTTAGTGGAAGGAAAAAGTGTCCAAGACAAAGATGCACAGGGAACCGGGATAGCCTTGGGAGGATTGTCAAGCAAAGATGATTAGAAAGTTTGGGAGTAGGGGTGGGTGGTGTCAGAAGACATCGACTGTGGTAGGGGTCAGTGCTTCAAGACATGGGCTGCAACTGTGGCATTCCTTGTGTTAAGCCAGTTCTGAACAAAAGACAATGCCAGAAGCATCTTACCTAGGTTAACAAGATAAAGGACCGGACTGTTGCTCAGTGGTTCTAAGATCTATTTTCAAGGGAATGCAAGTCAAGTTTATTTGTATGATTCATACAAAGTGTAATTTGAAGTGCTTTACAGGAAAAACAAAGGAACAGATATAAAAACATCAAATACGTCGATACAAAACTGAAGCATCACATAAAAGCATTTAAACACAACACATAATCAAATAATGCTGAAATTATCAAATCCAAGCAAATATAAGGTAACGCATGATATAAATGATAAATTTGTCTTTGGCCTTTATAGGTAATCTGTAGTAAGCAGTGTTTTTAGTCCTGATTAAAAGAACAAACAGTTTCTGCACATCTCAGGTTTTAGCATTGAAGAGGTTGTTAAAGAGTTTTCAGATGAACTCAATCGAATAGAATCGAACAGAATAGAACAGAATAGAATAGAATAGAATAACACTTTTTTTGTCCCTCAGTGGGAAAATTCAAACCTTAAATGCAATAATAACAAAAAAGTAAAACTATACATTTGCAATGATTTAATTTATTTGTCTACTACATTTCAGCTTTGGATATCCTCGTACTTGTACTCGTCGTCTTCCGCTTTATTCGGGACCGGGTTGCGGGGGCAGCAGACTCAGCAGAGACGCCCAGACGTCCGTCTCCCCAGACACCTCCTCCAGCTCCTCCGGGGGGAGCCCAAGGCGTTCCCAGGCCAGCCGAGAGACATAGTCCCTCCAGCGTGTCCTGGGCCATCCCCTGGGCCCTGGAACACCTCCCGAGGAAGGCATCCAGGAGGCATCCGGTATAGATGCCCGAGCCACCTCAACTGGCTCCTCTCGATGTGGAGGAGCAGTGGCTCTACTCCGAGCTCCTCCCGGATGGCCGAGCTCCTCACCCTATCTCTAAGGGAGTGCCTGGCCCCCCTACGGAGGAAGCTCATGTCAGTCGCTTGTATCCGGGATCTCATTCTTTTGGTCATGACCAAAAGTTCATGGCCATAGGTGAGGGTAGGAACGTTGACCGACTGGTAAATCGAGAGCTTTGCTTTTCGGCTCAGCTCTCTCTTCACCACAACGGACCAGCACAGTGACCCCATTACTGCGGCAGTCGCACCGATACATATGTTGATCTCCCGCTCCATTCTTCCCTCACTCGTGAAGAAGACCCCACGATACTTGAACTCCTCCACTTGAAGCAGGAAGTCCCCTCCAACCTGAAGAGGACAAGCCACCCTTTTTGGTCAAGAACCATGGCCTCTGACTTGGAGGAGCTGATCTTCATCCCAGCCGCTTCACACTCGGCTGCGAACCGCCCCAGCGCATGCTGTAGGTCTTGGCTAGAGGGGGCCAGCAGGACCACGTCATCCGCAAAAAGAAGAGACGAAATCCACTGGTCCCCAAACCAGACACCCTCTGACCCTCATGAGGACTAAACAAACGAGGCACGTGACGTCACCCGGTACGGCAGAGCCAGGGTCCCACCCTGAAGGCAGGCCTGGGGTCGGGACCCATCAGAGAGCGCCTGGTGGCTGGGTTGCTCCTCGCGGGACCCGGCCGGGCCAAGCCCGAAGGAGAGACGCAAGGCCATCCCCCAGTGGGCCCACCACCTGCAGGGGGAACCATGAGGGACCGGTGCAAAGAGGATTGGGCTTTGGATATCCAAATAAACTAATCACAAATGCAATCTTAAAACGGTCTGAATTATTATAAATACAGCTGCAAGTTTTCTTCAAACTATAATTTGTGCTTTTCATGCCTTTCCAGCTGTGTTTGTATACTCTCATTTAGTGTAACCTAGCACCAGGCATAATATTTCCCTCGCACTCCAGATGTTTTTGACAGAAAAAAAATCCAATAAACTTGTAAATGAATGAAAAGCTTTATATCCTGAGATCCACCATGGTGACAGTAAAGTACAGTCTACACTCTGCCCAACGTGTTCAGAGTCATTCCATTTTTGTAAACACATAATATACAGAAACAAGTTGATGGCACCTAACAAAAAGACTCCTGAGTCTATTTTTAACCCTTTATAAGGCACTTATTAAAATGTTTAAAAATTGAAAATTTCCACCCTAGAGTGTTAATGAACGATATAGAGAGACTTCTTTTCCTTTTGTGCCCTTTTTTAAATTTGTTTTTTTTAACCATGCAGAAAATCAAGGGTAAGGAAGTGACTATATATGGCTCCTTGCCTATTTGTGGTAAAAAGAAAAAACATCTAAGAAGAGCACATAAGAGAAAATACAAGAAATAACAAATAAAGTAAAAGGAACGTTGTTTTAGATAATTTTACTTTGTCATCATCATCATAACTGTCACCGTCCTCATCTGTGAGTACAACTAGCATGCTGCATCCTCCTCCTCTTAGCAGAGGTGCCCGTGATGCTAATGCCTGAAGTGTATAAAAACCGCCTCACACTTTCACATTTGTATTTTAAGGACATTTAAATAACACATGACAAAAAATCATGTATCCTGTTTATCCCACTTTACAATTATGCATGACTTTCACAAAAAAATCATTTTTGAAAGCGTTAATCTCATAAAAATCCAATAAAATACAAGTTTGTGGCTGCAACGTGGCAGAATGAGAAAAAGTTCAAGTAGAATTAATACTTTTGCAAAGTGCTGTGGCCCTTAGGTTGTAATTCAAGGTAAACAGAAAAAGAAGGCATGTGCTTAATCTGTTCAATCAAAATGATAAACTCACTGGACGTGGGACATTCCTCTATGCATTCCCTGGTTTTAGATTTTTGTGCTGATAGGGATCTGCCTGTTGGTGGACTGATGACAACATAACACAATTCGCAGGAAGAATTTATCATTTGTGGATGACTTTTCTTTCCAGAGCTAGGACTTAAATTGGCTTGCTTATAGGTTAGGTTTTTTTTTAAGTATTTTAAATTTACTTTCTAACACATGCTTTATGTGGGCTTCTGAGATTTAAAGAGACACTTACTGCCTCCTTTTTAGAAAATTGCCTTACGGCTACTTTCTATTATTGATTACTTGATGCAATTTCATTGGATCACTTACTCGGTGTCCCAGTCAATGGTGGTCATGTGAGGAAAACCAGGAGCTGAAACACATTTATTTTCCGGTTGCCTGGCATGAGTCAAAGCTCTTCCAAAGAAAAAAAATACTGATCTTGTTTGTTTTGTATTTTTTCTCTCAGTTAAAAAAAAACAATTCAGCTACTTATAGTACTGTTATCTAATTTATTTGAAGTGACGTGTTAAACATTGAAACAAAGGGAAAGCAACCATGGAGTTCTGAAATGAGACTATATGTTATTTGTCCAGCAGGTGTCGCTGTCGGTTTTTGGCAACACTATAGAAGATATGATGGGGTTTGCATACATTCTTACAGTGTAATTTGTAAAACATAAGTCTTTGCGGCTGTGTGCAGCTAGCAATGATGTAAACAGGATATTGTGAGTAATAAAATGGGGGCCACAGTATCGCACTTTCAGTTTTATCCTGTGCTGTTGTTGGCTTTGTTGTCACCATCGCATTATGAATTACCTTGTATTTGCTTGCAGATATTTTTTTCTGAGATAATGGTAAATTATTAGCGCAACAAAATGCTAATATCACTTATTACTGTTTGCATCCTATTCAGTAGTCCTGCTGTACTTCCAACACTGAGCAAAAGCAACTTTCATTAAATATGAAAGAAATTAGACAAACAAATCTTTAATACAAATAATCCTGCCTTCCTCAGACACTATTAGTTTTTATTTCAAGTGAGGATTATAATAGCTATGAGTATACATTTTCTCCTAAACACTGTAAAAAGGAATTTTCGGTGCCATCAAATTTTAGCCATTAAATATTTTAAATTTCAATCAAAAATATTAATTTGTAAACATAATGATGGTTTGATACTAAAACCTTAAAAAATGTATTACAGAAACAAATCTAACACAAACATTTTTATTAGAATAAACTGAAGATTTGTTTCAGTAAACTGTTGGTCTCATTGATGTGTGCTCTCCAGTAGCTAGCTTGATATGTTTATAAAGTTTGTATTATGAAGTTATGAGCTTTTGCAAGACTAAGAATGAAGTAAGAATTTAGCTCAGCGTGCTTCCAGTCAGACTTGCTAGCAAGCTGAGCTCTGCAACATGAGGCAGTTGCTGCCAAAGAATGGCACATCTCAGCTGTAGTTGCCAGGGAAAAGGTTTACATACCATTAAATGGATTTTAAAATGTTTATCACCATTTCCATTAATGTCGTAATTGCAAACAAATTCTTATTATTTGTTTTCTGTTAAATGGAGAACAAACTAGATGACTAATCATTCTAATGTCAACTGTATTACTATTATTCAGATGTATAGGATGAGGATGTTGAATTGAGAAATGTAAATATTATCCTGGAGTTCATGTTAAATGAGCTGATGTTTTTTGCCTCTGTTTGATTAACAGAATATAAATTGACCGATGTTGGCCGTTGTATCTCATGTTTAAGTAAGCATTAAAAAGAGTAATCAAAACCTTAGTAATTTATTTGAAGAAATATTTTATTTTATTTGGGTAACATGATCTCAGAAAGTAATTACAATTTACCGCTTATTTTTGAGTAAGTACATTTTTAATTTTTGTTGAAGTTTAACCAATTTACTTAGGTTTCTTTTAGCTATTACATAAACATACATTATTTCAGCTCCAAAAAATTAACAAGCATGTTTTTGGACTGAGCAAGGAAATTATAGTATCTACAGAAAAGTACATGAATGCATGAGAAAAGAGATCATTCACATAAAAAATAAATAGACTACCACAAGGTGAAATTTTTGTTTTAGCTTTATTTCATTAGAAAGAAGCCAAAAGAGTAATTTCTAAATCTAAAGTTTTGAACAAACAGACCATGACAGATGAATGCCATGCACTTCATTCATTAACCATTCATGTATTACCCTCACATATTATCTCATGGATCACATTCAGTCAGCTAAGGGAGAGCTTTTGATGTGTTATGCCTGTAGCTGGTTGCTGGTTCTCCACCTGTGGTCCTAAAAGTGATGTGATGTTGTATCATGGACCCTTGATGTAACTTTTGAGCCACATGTCATGAGTTCATGTGGGTGTATGAACAGCAGGAATGTGTGTCACTGAGGGTGCATGCATGTTCTCCCTGACCATGTGTGCATTCTGAGTCACACGCATGTACGTAGTTGTCTTTTTTGTGTGTGTTGTCGACGGACAGTGATATTGTCCTCAAAATGTCACGTGCTGTGGAATATGCTGGCTGCCTTTGTTGTCTCTCTGCCTGTTCTGCTTTTCTGGCACTTTCATACAATGGTGCACTTGAACGCTGCAGTGTTATTAAGCCCTTCAAACTACTACAGCTTGAATTCCAACTCTCGGGGAAGACTAGCATCCTAATGTAGGACACATGGCACAAGATACGCCATCAAAGAATATCAGCAAGAACTGAGTCTAACATCAAAGCAAAGGTAATAATGCAGCCTACATTCTATGTGTGCTTTTCCCTTAAAAATTAGATATGATTTGAATTGTTAGGTTTGTTTTTTTGAAACATGGTTGTGATGGGAGTTATAAGTAGTCAGTATGTAACCGGTTGTAGACAAGTATCAGACAAAATATTTCTCATGGGAGAGTTAGGCTAACAGCTACTCTAGCCGGTCAAGTCAAGTTAGCTTAACCAGATCACTTGTATTTTTGCACCTTCTTACTTTTTTGTGTACTCTTTAATTATTTTAAATTGAGTGAATGCTAAAGTGAATACAGCAAAATGCATTTTTTCTGGAGAAAGAGCGGGTTTATCTGTATAAACCAGATAACACACAGAAAGAGGGCTGATTGTTAAGAGTGCAAAACTCCTGATGGGCTCAGTCTCTGGACATATTTCTTAGAAACTCCGCTAGCGAGCCATTGGGACCTCACTGATTAGCATTTGCTGGTATTTATCGTATTATTTTTGGTTCAGTTGGAGCATATATCAGAGCATTCACTCTGAGATATACAGTGGAACTTCAGATGACAAATGTAACGAATCCATAAAGGGCAATTTGTGAATACACACTGCATTACATTGAATGCAGTGTCAGTGGTAGACCCACCTGTTTCACTTCATGGGCAGTATTAAAGGAGTACTAGAAAAAGGTTTTATGTTTTATTTTTGAAGGAGAACCCCCTTTCACTACAACTATGAAGACAACACATGGCACCCTCCTTCCTGGGGTAATTTACATTGGCTGGGCCCGTAACACGACACAGTACCCACAAATCTCAGCAGCAATGGCATCCCCTACGTGCACATTACATTGCTATTGCAGCTTTTATTCCATTAACAGATTCTAATTCTGTGGATGGAAGCTTTGCACTTTGCACAGTTCATATTCGTAAAAAATTGTATTAGACATATTCAGGTTTTTAGTTTCCATGGTACCGTTTCAGCTTTTGCCCCAAAGATGCTAGTAATGTGTTGATTTATCAACTCTCTATTCAAAAGACAGTCGTCTGTTGTTGTTTAATTGGAGTTTACCCCTATTTCTTCGGCACAAACAGTTCAGTTTGTCATAAAAATCTTTGTTTCACATGGACGTCTACAGAGGGATATGGCAGACCCTAGTGGGAAATGTAGGCCTGATGAAATTTACGGATCTGGAAGAATGAATTCCCCTACAGTTGACCAGCAGAGGGATACTTCAACCTGTTACACTATAAACAAAAACCAAAAGTGGTCTAATGCAGAAAAACTTTTTTTTTTTTTACATTTAGGTTGTTTAGAAGTTTGTTCCTAAATTTGCTGTTAGCTTAACTCCTCCATGAGAATTGTTTCTTTATTCTTCAAACTGAATTTTTTCCCACTGTTGCCCACTGCTAGTAACATACTAACTACCCATAACTAGTTCTCAGAACCTCACATAGATATAAAAAAAACTGTCTGCAGCATGCTGTTTTGTCTTTTTTTCTTCTTCCCCAGACAATGTCTCAGCAAACTGATACCTCCCAGTGTGGTGGGATTGTGGTAGAATTTGAATCTGATGACATCAGGGATTCAAGAACTACAAAGGCAAGGAACATACCAGGTGAAGTCCTCTTTAAACTTAGGAACAATTTTTGTATGCAGCAAATGCACATTGATTTTACTTTTTGTTTTCATGCATTTCCTTGTAAGGTTCAGCTCTTATCTACCTCAAAGGTCCCAAATTTCTCATCTATGTGAGTGGAGCTTTGTCAATGTGGGTAAGAGACATTTCTGAAGAAATAGAAACAGCAAAAATAAGGTCTTTTTGGTATAAAATGTATGCTATTATACACAGATTTAATGATGACCTTGTGTTTTGGGTTTAACAGGGTGACCGCATGTGGCACTTTGCAATCTCTGTGTTCCTCATTGAGTTGTATGGGCACAACCTGCTGTTGACAGCTGTGTTTGGGTTGGTGCTGGCCGGGTCAGTGTTGTTGCTCGGGGCTTTAATTGGAGACTGGGTTGATCGCAATCCCAGGAATAAAGGTATGCATGACTATTTCACGTTTCTTTAGAAATTTTAGCAGGTAGCAGAGATGGAAAGGTAGAGATAAAGATCAGAGCAATCTGATTTCGGACCAAGAAATTTGCCGGTTTGCTTTTCCAACTTAGGTTGTAATTCCAGTTATCTCAAATAAATCAGCTCTTGATTTGATCGTTATACTTTTCCAGCAGGATTTCATGCATGAATCTGTTTCTTCACTTACGTTTACTTTTAAAGACCACATCTGTTATGTGTAAAAGTCTGAACAAATGTTTCCCCATCTTTTGTTTTAGTTGCACATGCATCTCTTTTCATTCAAAACACCTCAGTGACTGTTTGTAGCATTGTGCTCATGCTGGTGTTCTCATATAAGGAACGGATAGAACAGATCTGGGATGGATGGTTTACTGTGAGTAGACACTAAATATTGGCTAATATATGCTAATTATCAGGAATTATTAACATGCAATAAATGTATCTAATGTATGCTAAGTGAATTGTTGATAGGATTTACAACGTTATTACAAAAAGGAGTTAGTGCTGTTGTTTTTTTCCCTCTTTCCTGTGTCCCTGTTTCCTCTACGTCTGAGCTTGTGGCTCCTCTGTGCTGTCATAGTAACATGTTGCATCGCAAAACTCACACAAGGTGGTTTGTTATACGGTGGTGATCATCCTGGCAGATGTGGCAAACCTTGCAAGTACAGCGCTGACCATTGCCATCCAGAGGGACTGGATAGTGGTTATTACAGGCTACAACCGAGGCCACCTGGCTGGTGAGAAAATGTTTTCTGACAGTCTGCATCTTTGTTTGTACCCAAGGTCTTAGGTTAATAAGCTGCTACTTTTTTCAGAAAGTCCATGTGCGGGTAAGCTTCCATCTCTGTGTGTTTGACCCCAACAATAGGAATGAATGCAACCATGAGAAGGATAGATCAGGTGACCAACATCCTGGCCCCACTGGTAGTGGGACAGGTCATGACCCTGGCCTCTAACGTGGTCGGATGCAGCTTCATCCTGGCGTGGAACCTCTTTTCTCTCATTGTGGAGTTCTTCTTCTTGTCAAGAGTTTATCGCATCGTTCCGGCTCTTTCAGTCAAACCCCCGACGGTTGAGGGTGATCAGGTGTATCTCGAGAGCACAGAAAGAAGAGGGTTGCAAGGTATAGACTAATAACTGTTTTTTTTCTGACTTTCTACTGTAATGCTATATCTTAACATAAAAGTAACAAGAAAATACTATGACTGCATCATGGAGTCCTCCATATGTTTTTAAAGAGTGAGTGATTGTTCAGTTCAGCATTTGTACTACAGACAGAAAATTCAAAAGTCTCTCATTTTTCTCAGCAATATAATCGGCAATGCTGAAGAAGATTTTTTTATCTTCAACACGGGTTGGAGTTAGGATCGGGTGTTTGCCAGCACCAAGTCAGAATGTAAAGTTAACAAAATTACAGTCCTGTACATGTTTGAAAACTTAGTAGCGTTAAAGATAATAACACATTCGATTACTATTAAACTGCCTATGTTAGTGTAATGATTGTGTCCAACTTAACTCACTCACCAATGACATTCAAGATGTAGCAGTATCAGTTTTCCTTTGACAGCAACAGATGGTTTGTCCCAACAGGATAAATTATATAGGATGCAGCTTTATTATTCTGCTTCAGCTTGGGAGTTAACTAACTTTAGAAAGCTGCTATAATGTTCTGAAATGACCAAAACACCCATCACTGGATAGTTTGTTTCTGAAGATATACACTGCCCTGAAAAAGAGGTCATCCTGTTATTAGTCTTTTTTACTTTTTTGTCACACTTAAGTCTTTCCAATCATCAAATTTTAAGTTTTCAATTGACGACTTTATTTATTAGGGGAATGAACCAATTCAAACCAAGCTGGTCCTTAAACATAATTGTTCCCTACACCTAATAACTGGTTGTACCACCCTTGGTGGCAACAACTCCCAGCAAGTCTGTACAACATCTGGCAACAAGTTATTTACGTCACTGTGGACAAAATTTTGGCCCACTCCTATTTGCGGACTTGTTATATTTTAGCCATATCAGAGGGTTTTTAAACAGAAGTGGCCTGTCACACTACAGCATCTCAATCAGATTTATGTTCAGACTTTGACTAGGTCTTAAACCTTCTTTGTGTGAGCCAGTTAGAGGTAGACTTGCTGGTGGGCCTTTGATCATTGTGCTGCTGCATGAACCAGATGCGTTTGGCCTTATGAAACTGATTGCTGAAAATTCTACTTTAGGATTTTCTGCTTGAAAGCATAAATTATCACTCCCGTAATTATAATCAGTCACTCACGTCCTTAAGAGGTAAAGCAACCCAGACCATCACACTGCCACCACCATATACAGTATGGCTGTTGTTCTGATGTTCCTTTCCTGAAATGCTGTGTTAGTTTTGCAGCAGATGTAACATGATGCACACACCTTCTAAAAGGGACACTTTTGTGTAGTGAGCCCACGGAATATTTCCCAAGTACCTCTGAATCATAAAGACGCTTTTTGGCAAGAGCTATAAGCCTTTTTTTGGTCAGCAGTGGTTTTCACTTTAGAGCTCCATGGATGCTATTTTTTTCAGTGTCTTTCTTATTGTTGAATCATAACCACTGACGTCAACTAAGGTCAGTGAGGTCTGGAGATGTTGTTTGTTGGAGTCCTAAAGTCTTTGAAATGGCCTGCAACCCTTTTCAGACTGACATATATCAGTATCTTTGTTTCTCCTCTGTTCTTGAATTTCTTTAGACTGAGCCATAGTGTGCTGCTTCATGTTGTCAGGCAGGTTCTGTCTTTGTGATTGCTTAATTCTACAGGTCTGACAATAAAAGGGCCTGAGTGTACCAATAGAAATTGATACAAAAATGTGGTTAATGGAGGACATTTTCACACAGGGCAAAGTTAGTTTTTATAGCTGTTTTGCCCTAAACAAATGAAACCATTAAAAGCTGCTGGTTGTTTTTTATTCAGTTTAGCTTTGATGTTAAAATTAGTTTCATGATCTGAAACATTTACTTGTGTTTTGAGATACATCATTGTTAATTTGTTTCGTGACATTTTCTATTGCAGTTCCAGTATACCGTGTACAAACAAAACTAACTTGTTTTCCTGCTTTGTAAACTTTGTGCTTTGCTTTGGTCAAACATTTAACAGGCCTCATTTTAGCTGTGCCCTGTGGTGCTCTCTTCCACACCAAAGGTTTCTGGAGATATTGAACCTGCAGCAGCCAATACAGTCTCTCCCCTACGGTGAACGTCTTTCTAAAGGATGTTAGGGAAAACTGAGATTCCTCAGATCAATTAAATATTGTTCATGGCCTATTGCAGAGGGCCCTGTGACCCAAGTGTTGGGGACAGATCTGAGGAATCAATTCAATTTTTCAATTCAATTCAATTCAGTTTTATTTAAATAGCGCCAATTCACAACACATGTTGTCTCAAGGCACTTCACAAAAGTCAGGTACATACATTCCAGTTAGTCCTAACCATTGAACAGAGCAGTCAGAGTTAGTTATTTATTCAAATTGGATAAAAAGTTTTTCTGTCTAAGGAAACCCAGCAGATTGCATCCAGTCAGTGACTTGCAGCATTCCCTCCTCCCGGATTAGCATGTAGAGACGGTGGAAAGTCACTGGCGTTGACTTTGCAGCAATCCCTCATAATCCATGTAGCGACAGTGGAGAGGAAAAACTCCCTTTTAACAGGAAGAAACCTCAGGCCCAGGCTCAGTGTGAGCGGCCATCTGCCACGACAGACTGGGGGTTAGAGAGAACAGAGCAGAGACACAAAGAGAACAAAGAAGCACTGATCCAGGAGTACTTTCTATGGGAAGGAAAAGTAAATGTTAATGGATGTAGCTCCTTTAGTCGTTTCACCTAGAAAGAAAGAACATATAAACTCTGAGACATTTTTCAAGGTTAGAGTCTGAAAGAGAGCACATATAATTAGTTACAGTAAAAGCTCAGTCAATCGCCATGTCTAGGAGAGAGAAAGGGTTAAACACTGAAAGACAGGGCAATGTGGATCATCGGTAGAGGGTAAGCATTAAGTTGTTGCCAGGAGAAGCTCGAACGATGCCCCTCTCCAGAAAGGTGTCACAGGTAGACACAGAGTCAGGCCAGGTGTAGCTTCTAGGAAGAGAAAAGAGAGAGAACAAAGTTAAAAGCTGAAATAACAGCAAATAATGCAAAATTGGAGAGTAGTGTAAGAATGTAGCAAAGAGGGTGAAAGTGGTCATTATGTCCTCCAGCAGCCTAAGCCTATAGCAGCAGAACTTCACAGAAAGTTTCAGTTCAGATTATATAGTTAAACAGCGCTCATTTTCAACAATGTCGTTTCAAGGCACCCCACAAAGGGTCCCACTGATGGTCATTCTTATACTAAAAACCACAAGGATTGAGATACCTCTCTCTGTCAGACTGATTATAACCATTGGAAAAGAGAAGGGGTCATACAGGTAGCAGAAATGGAGGGTGTGTTTGCACCTCAACCATAAC
Source organism: Crenichthys baileyi (assembly GCA_036173005.1). Taxonomy (NCBI): domain Eukaryota; kingdom Metazoa; phylum Chordata; class Actinopteri; order Cyprinodontiformes; family Goodeidae; genus Crenichthys; species Crenichthys baileyi. The sequence continues at coordinate 48,505 of JAHHUM010002462.1, forward strand.
TGAGCCGGTTTAGGCTAAACCTGACTCCCTCTTACTCCATCCAACAGGGAGGGAGGAAGGCTCCCTCCCTGATAAACTAAGCCACTCTAACTATAAGCTTTATCAAAAAGGAAAGTTTTAAGCCTAGCCTTAAAAGTAGACAGGGTGTCTGCCTCACGGACCAAAACCAGGAGCTGGTTCCATAGGAAAGGAGCCTGATAACTAAAGGATCTGCCTCCCATTCTACTTCTAGAGAGTCTAGGAACCACCAGTAAACCTGCAGTCTGAGAACGAAGTGCCCTGTTAGGAAAATATGGAACAATCAGATCTCTGATGTATGATGGAGCTAGATCATTAAGGGCTTTATATGTGAAGAGGAGAATTTTAAATTCTATTCTGGATTTAACAGGGAGCCAATGAAGGGAAGCTAAAATAGGAGAAATATGATCTCTCTTTTTAATTTTCAACAGAACTCTTGCTGCAACATTTTGAATCAGCTGAAGGCTTTTAACTGCATTTTGTGGACATCCTGATAGTAAAGAATTACAATAGTCCAGCCTTGAAGTAACAAATGCATGGACTAGTTTTTCAGCGTCACTCCTGGATAGGATATTTCTAATTTTGGCAATGTTCCGGAGGTGAAAGAAGGAAATCCTAGAAACCTGTTTAATGTGGGATTTAAATGACATGTCCTGTTCAAAAGTAACATCAAGGTTTTTTACTTTATTACCGGAGGTCAGTTTAATGCCATCCAGGTTAAGTGATTGACTAAGCAGTTTCTTTTTTAAAGACTCCGGTCCAAAGACGACAACTTCTGTCTTATCTTAATTTAGAAGCAGAAAATTTAAAGTCATCCAAGTTTTTATGTCTTCAAGACATGGTTGTAGTCTATCTAACTGGTTGGGCTCATCAGGATTCATGGACAAGTAAAGCTGAGTATCATCAGCGTAACAGTGAAAATTTATTCTATGCTGCCTGATAATTTTACCTATTGGAAGCATATATATAGTAAAGAGAATAGGCCCAAGTACTGAACCCTGTGGTACTCCACAATTAACCCTGGAGTTTAAAGATGATTTATCATTTACATGAACAAACTGGAATCTGTCAGACAGATAAGATTCCAGCCTTTTTAAGAGAATATTATGGTCGACTGTATCAAATGCAGCACTGAGATCTAACAGAACCAGAACAGACACAAGTCCATTATCTGAGGCCATAAGAATATCATTAGTGACTTTCAGCAGAGCTGTTTCAGTGCTATGATGAGCTCTGAAGCCTGACTGAAACTCTTCAAACAGGCCATTGCTGTGTAAATGCTCACACATTTGATTAGCAACTATTTTCTCAAGAATTTAAGATAAGAATGGAAGATTGGATTTCGGTCTGTAATTTTTCAAGTCATCTCGATCAAGCGAAGGTTTCTTAAGTAAAGGTTTAATTACAGCTACCTTAAAAGCCTGTGGTACATATCCATTTACTAAAAATAGATTAATAATATCTAAAATGGGGCTGGCAATCAGAGGGAACACTTCCTTAAATAATTTGGTTGGGATTGGGTCTAACATACAAGTTGAAAGTTTAGATGAAGCTAATATTTCTGATAACTCAGGAAGCTCCACAGGATCAAAGCAGTCCAAGCACAGATCAGGTTCTACAGTTACTTTCAATGTTGTCTCACTTGCTGAGGATGAAGTAATCATCTTCGGGAGTATGTCAAAGATTTTATTTTTAATAGAATAAATTTTATTTAAGAAGAATCCCATAAAGCCATGACTGCTAAGAGCTAAGGGAATGGATGGCTCAACAGAGCTATGACTCTGTGTAAGTTTAGCAACTGTACTAAAGAGAAACCTAGGATTATTCTTGTTCTCTTCTATTAAGGATGAGAAATAAGCTGTTCTGGCTTGGCGAAGTGTCTTTTTATACAACAGTAGGCTATTTTTCCAGATTAAGTAGGAATCCTCTAGTTGTGTAGAGCGCCATTTTCTCTCCAATTTCCTAACATTGTGCTTTAAAGTACGCTGATCTAAATTAAACCAAGGAGCCTGCCTCCGATGAATAATTACCTTCTTTTTCAAGGGGGCTGCATTGTCTAATGCACCACGCAATGATGAAGTAACACTATGAACAAGAGAATCAATTTGTGAAGGGGCGGAAACAGAATTATTGGCCTCAACTGTGCTTTTCAGTGATAATGAGGAGATTAAAAGTGGAACAGATTTTTTTAAAGGTTGTTACAGCATCGTCTGATAATGATCTACTATAATGAAATTTTCTTTCAGGTGTGGAGTACTCGGTTAAATTAAACTCAAAGGTTATTAAGAAATGGTCAGACAGGACAGGGTCATGTCTTTACACTCATGCCATATGTCAGCACAAGGTCCAGAGAATAAAGACAAAGGTGGGTAGGTTTGTTAATGTTTTGAGAAAAGCCAATTGAGTCTAAGATAGCATTAAAGGCTATATTTAGGCTATCACTTTCAGTGTCAACATGAATGTTAAAATCCCCCACTATAATAACTTTATCTGTATTTAACACTAAATCACATAAAAGGTCTGAAAACTGATCTAAAAATTGAGAGTAAGGGCCTGGTGGACGGTACAAAACAACAAATAGAAGTGGTTTTAGTGCTTTGCAATTTGGATGAGGAAAAGGATTAAATATTCAAAAGAGTTGTAGCTATTGATTGGTCTGGGATTAATCAATAAATCGGACTGAAAGATGGTTGCTACTCCTCGCCCAGTATTTCGAGGAATGTGAAAATTTAAATAATTAGTAGGAGTTAACTCATTTATAGTAACATAATCCTCTTGCTGCAGCAAGGTTTCTGTTAGGCAAAATAAATAAATCTGATTGTCAGAAATAAGGTCACTAACTAGCAATGTCTTTGAAGAGAGAGATCTTACGTCCAGTAGGCCACATTTAATTGTTTTCTTTTTCTTTTTAGTCTGAGTTGTGTTTATTTTTATAAGATTTTCCTGATTTCCTCCTTTTAGATTATTTTTTTATCTATTAAATTATGGCCGTGGGCGAGACACTGTCTTAATAGGGTAATGGGTGGGTAGCAGTACAGAAGCTGCAGAGAGGAGTGTTAAACTACGACCCTGCTTCCTGGTCTGAACCCTGGGTTGTCAGAGTTTTGGAGAACTAATAAATTCGGCCAGATTTCTTCAGAATTTTAATGCATGTTTCAGTTGTTTGTCTGTTGCCACAAACCTGATTTAAATGATTGATCATTAACACGTTTCTCTAGAACATATTGGCATGTTGGGGAGGGAATCAATAATTTTAATCAGGTGTCCTAGAGCAGAGGCACACTTAGAACAAGCAGGACTGTTATTCCTGAGGACCAGAGATTGGGACCACTGGCCTATAATACAGTTATGCAAACCACTCAAAACATGGCAGTACTGTACGATTTGCCAGTTGTAGGACTGGCAAGATATCAGATATAATACAAATGCCTTGATCTAGACCTTGATTCTATAATTGGGATCGGATCAGGGCATCCCTACTTTAACCACAAGTCAACTATCCCCAATCAGGTCATATTTGCTCTTTTAAATTTCAACTTCAAACTGTCAATATTTGCTTCAGTAACATGATTTGACAATAGATATGTGAGATATGTGCATGGTTATTTTCAGCAGGACATGCACTGCTCTTAGTTAAAGTTTTGGGTTGATTACAATTTGTTTGCAATGAGTTTACATGCACAACATTTGTTAGAAATACTCAAATTTCCCTGAATTTATTATTTTAAAAATGAAATCTAAAGGTTATGATCATCAGGTCATTACAGCTTAGATTTGTGCAGATCATCTGATTTTTAGAAGTATTTATGAAGTGACATTTGACATAAAGTAGAAATGTTGCTGAAAATAAAATGATCATTAAGCCTTCACAGCTGATGAACTGAATTTTTTTTGTTCTTCTATCTCATTAGGGGAAGGCAATGATGAACCACCTGAACATCTGACAGCGAGCAACTGCAACTCAAAGATGCACCTTAAAGAAATCACCAATTTTCCACTGTGTTTCCAAAGGTTTCGCAGGCTGTTGAGCACATGTAAGGATGGCTGGAGGGCTTATTATCGACAACCTGTCTTCCTGGCTGGAATGGGTCTGGCTTTCCTCTACACTACAGTCCTGGGTTTTGACTGCATCACTACTGGCTATGCCTACACTCAGGGCATAAGTGGCTCTCTCCTGAGTCTGTTGATGGGCGTGTCGGCTATCACAGGGTTGATGGGCACTGTATTGTTCACCAGGCTCAGAAAGTTGGTTGGCCTGATTAATACAGGCATTATCTCAAGCTGCCTTCACCTGGGTTGCTTGTTGCTGTGTGTGTGCTCTGTGTTTGCTCCTGGCAGCCCTATGGATCTTAGTCTGCTGATGCCCTACTTTAGCTCCTATTCCTCCGCTGAGCCTGGAGGGATGGCAAGCAAAAAGCAAAAACACACTTATCCTATGACGGGAGGGAGCAATCAGCCACTCCTTCCTGATCGCTCCTCCATCCACTGGACCAACAACACTGTCCTGTTTGACAATGTCCCCTCTGGAACAGTACCGGACTCTTATATTTCCATTATTCTACTATTCCTAGGCGTCATCACTGCACGCATTGGTGAGTATTCAAACATCAAAATGTGGGTGAACATTGATCTAGAAAAGATTTTTACTATATAAGTGGACTGGAGAAATGTCAAAGAATTCAAAACCAGCATGGAAACCCCTTAAAAAACAATGTGATTAGATCTGAATAATAAAATTAATAAAACCCATCCACAGGGAGCACCTCATACATCACAACATAAAGTTCTGTTGCTAAAACTCCAGTAAAAGACACATCCCCACGGTCAAGGCCCTGTGTAATATATTAGGTTAACTCCTACCTGTGATTATAGATCTGCTGTTTTTCATACCCTTGGACTTTTTCATGTTTTCAACTTGCAGCCCGAAACCTAAGTGTATTTTATTGGGATTCATGTAATAGACCAAAAAAAGTGCATAATTGTGAAGACTAAGGTAAAGGATAGAAATTTAAAGGATAAGAAAAAACAAATATTGTACAAAATCGAAGCGAAGTGCATTTGTATCACAGCCCTTTACTCTGACACACCTAAATAAAATCCAGTTCAACCAATTGCCTACAGACGTCACGTAATCAGTACGTAGTGTCCACCCGAGAGTAATTCAATCTCAGTTGGAAATAAAAACAGTTCTGCGAGGGCCTGAGAGGTTTGTTAGAGACCATCAGAGAACAAACAGTATCATGAAGACCAAGGAACACAGCAGATGTGTCAGGGCTGAATACAAATGCATGAATATTTTCAAATTTTTAATAGCAAACAAAATTATTATTTTCCTTCCACCTATCAATTAGACTTTATTTATTTCTTTGTTATACACCAACACTACTTTGTGCTGGTGTATCATATAAAATAAAACATGCTTCTCTTGGGGTTGTAATGTTACAAAAAGCAGAAAAGAAATTTTGTGGATCAACTTTTAAACAGAAAATGCATCTGTGTTTTCAGGTTTGTGGTGCTTTGACCTTACTGTGACACAGCTTCTGCAGGAGACCATCTGTGAGTCAGAGCGAGGAGTAGTAAATGGGGTGCAAAGCTCCATGAATTACCTAATGGACTTACTTCACTTCATCATGGTGATTTCTGCTCCACACCCTCAACACTTTGGCATCCTTGTTATCATTTCTGTAATATTCATCAGCACTGGGCACAGTATGTATTTCTTGTATGCGCATAGAGCCAAGAGAAAACACCGCCTCGAAACATAAGAAGGAGACACAGCTTAGATATGAGCACTGGATCCAATCTGCACCTGGGAAATGAATGCCTCCCTCCTGATCCGATACTGCAACACTCTGCTTGTGACTTAGGCATTCATTTCAGCACTGCACACTTGATTTCATATGTGCAACAGAAGGAACAACTCAGGTGAACAACAATAGGAGACAAGTTCTCCAATACTCTCCACAACCTAAGGTGGCTGCATTAGATGAAGCTTTAATATGTCTAGGAGAAATGTCCATCTGTAACAGACAGGAGGACACAAGGGTAATGACTAAGGTATCAGTGCATTTATGTGTAAACTGCAGAGTTAGTGCAGCTGTAAGACTTTCAAGCAAGTCTGCAACCTTACAAGACTTTATGGATAAAAGGGTGGATGGACTGTGAGGCTTTTCTGGCCTTCTGGCCTTTACTCAGTGAAGAAAAGATGTGAGGAAAACCTTACAATGAATGAATAGAGGGAAAGCAAAATGGAACTCTGGCAAGTGGCGTTGATGTTACTGATCCGTCCACTTGGAAATATTCCAGGATGTCCAGAAAGGAATATAAAGGGAACTGGATGTGAGATTGTTTGATCAAAAACAATTAAAAGGCAGCCTCTGGTTCTAGTGGACAAAGTAAATAGACAAAAGTATTTCCCTCACCTGGTTTGTTTCTCTGTGGATGAATCAAGCAAACATTTGCCTGTTTTATAAAGATGTAAACCTAGTTTATGGATTACAACATCAAAACATCTCATCATGCCTTTCAAAAGTACTCATACTCTATTTTACACTTTTTATATTTTGCTACATAACAACCAGAGACCTATTTTATGTGGTAAATCAACAAAAATGAGTGTGTATTTGTAATATGGACATTGGATTATTGGTTTTCCTTTTTTTAAATCTTTTTGACTAAATATCCAAAAGCATGGAGTGCAGTTGTATTAAACCCTCCCGAGTATATTCTTTTTAAAAACGCCTTTTGCTGCTGTTACGGCTGCAAGTCTTTTGCGTACACACGTGGCACTCATAGATACTGAAATGTTCGCTTTTTTTCAGAAAAATTCAAAAAACAGTCAAGTATTGCCTCTGATTCTCCACGGGATTTAAGTCTGGACTGTGACTGGAACATTCTTACACAGGCTTACAGGTCTGGCTGCAAATTTAGGGTAGTTATCCTTTTGGAAAGAGAACCTCCAACCCATTCTACCCTAGTCTTTAGTGTCAGCTTCTCTGTGCCTGCCAAAGTAAAGCACCACCAAATTATGACACTGCCACCACCATGCTTTGCTGTGGGAGAGGTGTGTTTATTATGTCATGTTAGTGTTTTTTCTGTGGGCCGCATGTTTCTTTTCCCATAACTTACATTTACATACACAGAGCATCTCACATAAAGTCTGTGAGATGTTCAAAGCTTGGGATATTGTTTTATAACCTAACACTGCTTTAAACTTCTCAACAACTTTATCCCTGATACTGTCTACTCTGTTCTTTCATAGTGATGTTGTTTGTAGTCCAACAAGCCTCTCCGAAAACTGAGATGAAATTACACACATGTTTCTGACTTAGTGACTTCTCAAGGCAAGCGGCTGCATTGGAAATTATTTAGGGGTATTAGAGTTAAAGGGGGTTGAATACAAATGCATTCCACACTTTCACATCCTATTTTTTTTAATTGAAAAATATATATAATTTTCCTTCCCCTTCCTCTTTTTATTATTCACTACTTTGCGTTGGTCCATGACACAAAATTCCAACTAAACACATTTAAGCTTGTGGTTGTAACTTGACAAAATGTAGAACATTTACGATGCATTACCACTTTTCCAAGGCACTAGTTTGAACAAACCTAAAAAGAGATGATTTTATCCTACTCCTTTCTGTACATAGATTAATTTAGGGTTTCCTTAATTCTTTCCCTTGCTAGGAGTGAGATTATTAGCTTTATGGAAATCCAAGAGGAAACCAGTCTTGAAATATGTGAGTAGTTATTATGGCAGTAAATGTTAACTGCTATTGTAGTTCGGTTTTAGGTTTTGCTGCATTGTTTTGTAGTTCTGATGAACTCAACTGCTACCTTACCTCAAATAGGAACAGGAATGCACCATACAACTCAGTCTCAGCTACTTAATGTTTTCATATTTCATTCATGTACAGTAGAACTATCAACCATGTTCAATCATCTGTTAAACAAGTATCATATCTCAGTATATTTGTCTAATTTTCCTGTGCAATTTCTGTATGTTGTCCTTATTTAAAATCTGATGTTTGTGAAAATAAAGATGACTGAATTTGATCTTTGCATCAAGTAAATGTATGTAAGAAACATTTTTGTGTTGTTTTAGATGGTGACTCTGACCAAACCCCCACTGAGGAAATTGTTTGATCCTTTAACAGAGACCTTCCTGGAAAAAAAGTAATAAAAGAAAGAAAGATTTTAGAAATAAAGATTGTCTAGGAAATAACAGCACTTAGCAATGTTAATACATTTTTGTCATAGGACAAAAATAGTGAAAGTGAGAGAGCCATGGTTCTGAAGTGGATTAAGGTGGACTCCAGATTGGGGCTCTGTCTCAAGTGAAGGAGTTCAAGCATCTTGGAGTCTTGTTCACAACTGATGGTACGATGGAGTGGGGAGTGGATAGATGGATTCAGGCATTGTCTGTTGTGGTGAAGAAAGAGCTGGGCCAAAATGTGAAATTCTGATATACTGGTCCATTTGTGTTTTGATCTTCACCTGTGGACATGAGGTATGTGATCAGCTGTAATGAATTTCCTCGGTAGATGGATGGTTCAATCAAAATACCTCCTAGGTACTTCCCTTTCGAGGTCTCCAAGAGACCCCAGACCTGACCTGGAACCAACTGGAAGAACCAAATGTCCCATCTTGCTTGGGGACACCTTGGGAACCCCCCAGAATGAGCTGGAATGTTGCTGGAAAGGGGGCTGCTGCCTTTCCCTCTTAGACTGATTTTAGACAAGCAAATTACCTTAAACTTAAACTATGCATGGTAAAGCAGTAAATAAAGTGATATAAAGCAGATGTCATTTAAAACTGGGAACAGGTTAGAGGGAAGAGCAGCACGAGTAAAACCAGGTTCACACTATGATTTTGAGCCGCTGAATAGCTTAAATATTTTCTCATCAGCTTTACATTGTTGAGACCCAGCTATGTGTTACAACATTAGAGGCCATTAAGAATTTTTCTGGAACTTTTAAAATAAATCGCATTAACCTACTTTCAGCACAGCCAGGAACAAGAACAAGGGGTAACAGAGTACAGCGTACTTCCCGTGATGTCACTGATGTCAAACTGGATCCAAAAGTGACTATGATCACATGCAACAAAGTTAAATAATGATTTGCTGTTTGAGTATCCGGCATTCATTCATATAAAGGGTGTAAAGAGACAAGCTTGACTTGACTTTTCTTCTGAGGCCTCTAGAAGCAGTCTTAATCGAAGCAGATTTCCCTCACAGCCTGGAAAAGGAGGCCGGGACCACATCATACACCTTCCTGCTGCACGTCCAGGTAGCGAGAGCTAGCCCACCAAATTGGGACCGCTCAAGGAGCCGAACGTGCTCCCAGCTAAAGCCCTTTCCACAGCTACGGAGGTTAGCTGCAAGTTAACCCTTTATTTACCCACACGTGGATGTATTTTCTTCAACGCCCATGACAACTCCTCTTCAGCATGGTTCACTTAAGAGGTAGTGTTTAGGCAGAGAAGATTAGTTTAGAGGTAAATAATCTAAATAATGTTCGTTTAATGACATTGTTCTTGTTTGTGTTGAGAACAGCTATCTTTGTGCTAGCAGATTAGCTGGTATGTGTTTGTGTTTTTAAAGTTAAGACAAGATTTATTTAAAGGGTGATTGTAAACACAGAAGATCGGCCATAACAAGCTGTTCACGTTTATGCATTTCAACCTTTTATTAGTGGTATTTTGAAGGTATGTGTTTGATTCTGATGATAAGCTACCAGTTTCTTTTGTTAGCCCCAACCGCTAACAGCTAAGAACGTGCTTGCCTACTTTGAGTCAGCTAAAGATCATTTACCCAGAAAGGTTGTTTGTTTCCAATCTAGGAAATAATATTTCCTTAAATATTATTGTACTAAACATGATGACTAATTAAACACCATTAAAACCCATTTATCTAGAAAGGTTTGGTTCTTATTCAAAATAATATTTCCTTAAATATTATTTTACTAGTTCCTTAATAATATTTCTTTAAACATTATTTTAATACATAAAGGCAGCTAATTAAACACCGTTGAGAATTGGTCATCTAGAAGGTTGATTTTATTCATCATATCATTCTTTTAAAATGTTTTATAAAAATGTTTTATCTGATCTTGCATTGTGAATCATTGTTTGAAGGTATACCAATTATTGCCTAATTTAGTTCCAAGACTAACTTAACTTCATTTCCAGTTTCTTCAAGATAATCCTTGGTTCTCAAACATTAACATTGCATGGTAATATTGCATCACTCTTTTGGTCATAACCATCTTTGATCAACTTGTTTATATTGTACATAGCCCATTAGTCTTCCCTATTCTTTCAGTCTGCTTGGTAGTTTAGTTGGGTCGTTTTAGCATAGCAAAGCGTTTGTTGGTTGAAATATGTTTGACTTTGAGTTTACGTATTTTTGTTAATACATTCTTGTATTTTAAGAAATTGTGCGAATTCATTTTGTTTGTGTGCAGAGTTTGCTGTTCAATAATGCCAGAGCTTGGTTCATCCCGTTCAATTTTGTCCTAATACCACCGCCTAATTGGCCTGATATTCACAGGACAACCCTTAACAGACCGAAATATTATAATACAATATATTCATATTCTTAATCACAACAACATAATCTTTGGTTGTTCAGTAGGATAGGTTCGCCAACAGTCCATCAAGTGCCCTCAAGACCTATGACAAATATCAAGAAGGGTTGAAAGTTTAAAGACAATCTGTGCAGCACAGTGCATGAGCATGTTCAAAGCTTTCTCATTTTCTTCACCTTCCTTCCCCAGGTTTTAGAGTCTGAATTTACAATTAAATAAAATTGAAAAGCTTTGAACTAAATTAAATTTAACAGTGTGCAATGCACAAGTTCTTAATCATTTTAAAAATTAGACAGAGCATGTCAACCTTAAAAGAAACAAACGGGGACAGCCAATAACAAGAAGAAGAGCCAAAGCAACAAGATCAACATTTAAGAATACACATAACAAATATGAATTAGAAGCCACAACAACACGTCAATACAACACCACTGAAGAAAAAGACAACAACTGCAGGTTTTTGCAGTCTTTGAAACATAGAAAACAAGTTAAGATATGCAGGTTTGTAGATCAGTGATTTCTTCACCAGATGGTCAGGAAGGTGTTAGGGACTCTAAGAATAGCAGAAGACAGCAGTGACCCTGCAGTGGGAATAGCATGACTTCCCCTTTGAAGTCAGGCTAATGTCGCCGTCAACTCCCCCATCAAATAATCAGCCCTGCTGTAAAATAATCTGCACTGCCAAACTGTACCAATCTCATATGTAGTTTGGTTTTGCTCCTAAAAGAAAAGAAAAAAAGAAGCAGCTTTCACACTAAGACTGTAGGGTATTGCTTTTGTTTGTGTGGTTTAACATCTCTAGCAAAACTGGAAAGGACTGGGAAATGTTTCAGAAAGAGGGATTCTGTAACAAGCTAAGGGAAGTTTCATCACTTTTTGATTCTTTTGCAGCGCTGCACGCCCACAACAGCAGTAAAACTCCCAAGGTTGCAGTGGTAGTCCCTGTTTACACAGCGAAAGCTCGCTAACAAGTCTGACTTCAGGCGCTCTGACTTGCTAATTCATTTACTTGAGAAACTGGGTCAGTGGTAGCAGATTATAACTAGATTCTCTGGCTTCCTCTTACTTTTCTTACCTCAGTGAAATGATATTTATTACGTATAAAGACAGTGCTGTACACTGCTCTGGTGGGTTCTATATGAATGAATTTTCTAAAACAGTTGTAGGAAACTCTTCTACATTAAGTCTCATCTCATCTTATGTATCTGATATGAAGACAATCTTCCCAAAAGAGTTAATCAATCATCATAGGGAGACTGCACCTCCCACAAAAGAGACTGATCACCAAGAGACAGGGACCTTTTCTCATTCAACAGTCAGCTTTGTCACCACTTTGAAGTAGCAGTGCAATTCACTGGCTTTGCTTGGACCCAGTCAAGCATCACATAGTTGACAGAGGCGAAAACAATTTATAAGTATAATGGATGAAGTGTTTACATAGAGAATTAATATCCTTGCTTTACCTTGATCTGTGCTTGTGCTGGAGGATCACACTGAACTCTGTTTTCTGTTTAGGCTCAAAAAGCAACAACCTTTACGTAAAAAAACATAAATTAGCAGTGAAATGTTTAGTCAAAGAGATGCTCTATGCATTAATTCAATTCAATTCAGTTTATTTATATAGCGCCAATTCACAACACATGTTGTCTCAAGGCACTTCACAAAGTCAGGTACATACATTCCAATTAATCCTAATCATTGAACAGTGCAGTCAGGTTCAGTTATTTATTCAAATTGGAGAGTGAAAGTGGTCATTATGTCCTCCAGCAGCCTAAGCCTATATGAGCATTACTACAGAGATAGCTCAGGATAACCTAAGCCACTCTAACTATAAGCTTTATCAAAAAGGAAAGTTTTAAGCCTAGCCTTAAAAGTAGACAGGGTGTCTGCCTCACGGACTAAAACTGGGAGCTGGTTCCACAGGAGAGGAGCCTGATAACTAAAGGATCTGCCTCCCATTGTACTTCTAGAGACTCTAGGAACCACCATAAAACCTGCAGTTTTGACGAAAAAGTCAAACAAAACTGAAGTTGAAGACTGCACGGAAAGTGGGCTCCTTTTAAATAGATGCAAGAGTGCTAGAGTTTTCTCTTGAGTTGAGCAGTAAGATTAGTAGTAGTAGGAGCATCACAGGAGTCCCCTTCCCTCATATTTTCTTATACACTGCTAATCAGATGGCTGAAGAAAAGCCACAAAATTTATCCTATGACTAAAAGAAAGACAAATGTGGCTGTTTAAAAATGTTTCCAGTTGCAATAAATTACAACTAGTCAAGGAGCGCCACTCATCACTCCTATAAAGCTAACTCCACAGGTAAAGCAAGCACTGACCAGAATATATGTTAAGCAGCTGACTCTAGGCTGGCTACTTGAGCAGACAGCCTTACTAATTGACCAGCTAATATAAGATTGGTATACTTAGTGTTATTCTATAAAGACCTTGTCAAAAAGGTACTGTCATATGAAACAAATCACATGAAAATCTGTTTGCTTTCATTTTATTTTGGCATAGGGATATTTAATCTAGATTTTGAAATACTTTTTTTTTCACTTTTTTAATTTCTGGTGAGAAGTAAATTAGGACTTCCCCACATTTATTCCTAGTAATTACTCAGCATTTTTAGAGAGGTTTAAACCTCAGACAATCTGGTGTGCTCCTGACTGTTGAAGTGAGGACGAACACCTTGGTGAGATCCACCATGAGTTGTCTGAGGCCTTCTGAAAAAAAAGTGTAGCAGATTATGAGCTGGGTAACTAAATTAAGAAGGTCACAAAGGGATTGGAAATTAGGTGTTCCACTGCACATACAATAGTCTACAAGTAGAGCACATTAAAAATAACTCCTAATACGTCCAGGTCTGGCTGCAAATTCACCTGAAGTGGAAACCACAAAACGCTAAAAGAGGTTTGTCATCACAGAACACAGCAGTTTTTTGCTACTGTTAATGGAAACTGCACGCCTTTAGAAACATGAGTGCAAGCATTACTAAGTTTGAGTACAAGCAGAAGGAAATCCTTGCTCTCAAATTGAAAATATGTGCTCTTGACTTTTGGCAGTACATTTCTCCCATATGTGTGATGCAAGGAGTTGGGAGCATCGTGGTTTTGCTGCAGCAGGATCTGGCCAGCGCATCATCATATAATCCACAATGAATCCTTCTATGTATCAGCAGATGTTTGAGGAAAATGTTAGAGCACCTATAAAAAACGTAAAGCCGAAGCAGAAATAGACCCTGAATAATACGTATCAATCTAACAAGAACTGTTCGAGAATGAAGAAATGAGGAGTCCTGGGCAGAGTCAAAATCTAGATCTTGATCTCAGTGAGATGCTGTGGGGGGAAAAGAAAAGCACTGAACATAAAAAACAGATAAATCACTCTTGCACGAAATAAACACAAACGCTTCTCATATATATATACTCAGTAATATATACTGAGTAATATATATTACTCAGTATATATTACTGAGTAATATATATAATATATATATATATATATATATATATATATATACCACACATATATATATCTATATATATATATATATATATATATATATATATACACACATATATATATATATATAATATATGTGAAAATTTACTGAAGCTATATAGCCCTGATTCAACTACTACTCTGGTCCAAAAGTTTTGACCTAACTAAAAACACTATTCTACACAAAGGGGATAAAAATTACTACCTTAAAATAATAAGAAAAGGAAATATATGCGCATGGAGTGTCTATGAAAATCAATCCAGCAGTTTTATGGACAAATTGTGCAATTTGGGTTAACTTGGAAAAAGAAGCCTTCCTGGTGTGCTGATGTCTCGATTGTGGCTATCAGCTGGTAGACGGTGGGCTGTGCCCTTAGCCACTAGCAGCTGATTGCCCCAAATCTCGAACAAAGGTTCATAACATTCTGAGGTGGAAACTCAGTGGAAAAACTCCAGTAAAAAAATTGGGACAGAGCAGTGTTCAGGCCACGAGGCCCAAACCGCAGCTGCTTTGAATAGAAAAACTTTAAAAGTCAATCTTCTAACTCCTTGCTGATCAGGCGGACAAAACACATGCACCTTGCTGATCGCATCCGCGCAGCGCGATTCATCACACTAGTATTTCAAACAGCTCAGCATTAAACACTTCAATCAGTATTGCATGCAACAAGTTGCTACCTTGGATTAACAACTGGTGATTCTAAATTACTTTAACTATGCCTCATTCTGCCCAGACCTCTAAATGCACCTATCTGATTTAACATAAAATAAATCAAACTTACTTTGTCGTTGATTTCTTCTCTCCACCGGTTGAGGATGGGTAGGTCTGAAGAAGAATGGGGGTTGGGGTCACGCATCCGTGATCATCTCAAAGAAAAAATAAGGTAAACTTCGCATCCGTCCAAAACGGGTAAAATATGAAGAACCTTTCAGTCGACTGAATCAACAAGGGGTCTCCTTGGAAGCAAATCTCTGTGGGCTTTCACCTGCGCCAGAGTGTATATCATATATCATATTCAGTTAGAGGCAGTTATTGCTTTTCTATTCTAAATAAAACATCTTGTTATGCATTTCGATTTGACTTTTTTGTGATAAATACTATGAAACTGTGGTATTTTTACTTAAGGTCATCATACCCTGAAAACTCGTAGCTGTTCGGGGATTATTCACATCCAAATGTTTGGGAGGGTTTTAAAAAATACGTCCCTCAGACAGAACAAAAATGGACTCATCTGTCATATTTCAGTATTTTTTTCCAACAAGCCAGGCTTTTTCCTCTTTTCTTTAATTAGATCTTGGTCGACATTTTTAAGGGGTCTTTGAAATGTTTTCTTTGGACTTTGGTTATTTGCAAATTTGTGATCCAGTACTTGTAAATATTTAGAGGAAGGTTTTTAAAATTGTATTTTATTTGTGAGGCAACATTTGCAGTGTATTCACAGGAGGAGCATAATTGGACTACCACAAATCATGCTGTCCTTTGTGAATCCACTTTGATTGTTTTTCCACCACACACTGCACAATACCCTGGCATGGTTTCATAGCTTTTACATCATAAAGTTGTTCTTTTGTCTCCTGTAAAATATTCAATACATCTCCACCCTTAACAAGTTTGACCTTCTGTTACCCTGCCCAATCCTGACTCTCTCCTGCTTGGGAGTTTTCGAAACTTCCTTTTCTGGGCTGTCTGGCTCACCAGATGTTTCCTCTGTGCTCCAGACCCTCTCCCCTCCCATGTGGTGAAAGGTACATCGTTGACATAGTGGTACTCTGTCTTTCAGTTGTAGTACAGCCCATCACGCAGATAGATACCTGGAGTCCAACTGAGGAGATCTTCTATAGTTCTGAACAAGGTGCACAGCACCTGGGATTTATTTAAATGCCTCTGACAGACCCAGCTGTTCCTCATTTGGATTACATTGACACAATCAAGTGCATGCTTCGGAGCTGCTCAGTCACTTTATATCTTGTAAATCCAGTAGGTTGTTAGCTGACGATGTCGTGGGACTGTGGCCTCAAGTACATGTTCTCTATGTCCCCTGCAATGCAGCAGGGCAGCAAGTGCATCCTGCATGACAAGGATGACGTGTCCAGACTAGAACTGGTCCAGAGACTGGCGAAGGATGGCTGCAGGTTCCTGCAAAGCCACAGCAAACACCCAGAGATGACAACTGAGGTGAGATACGATTAGAGTTTTACAATGCAGACATCTGTTTGGCATCATTCACTGATTTCTCTCTAGCAACTACAATTAATCAGACTGCTAATATAATTTGTACAGCTCTGTTTGTCTCCATGCTATATGCTTTATTTTTAGATAATGTAATATAATAGAGTATTCCTTTATTTGTCCTTTTATAGGGGAAATTCCCGAATAGAAACAAACAAAAATACATAACTTAAGGAAAAGTGTATAACAAAATATATTTATTTATGTTTGTGAAAATATGTTGAGTACAAGAGTATATAAAAATCTTTTGGTAATAAAAACGACCACTGGAGCAGAGAAATATTGTTGCAAACAAGTGAATAACCTAACAAGTAAATGTGATTACATCAATGTTGCACAGAAATGGAAATGCAATAGTGTTCGGATCTCTTTCCAAAGAGGAACAGTGAACTAAAATCCTCCTCTGTGCGTTTAGGATGATTTAGGACTATGAGCTCCATATGTGGTCTGTTATGGTAACTTGATATATACAATCATATAACAAATTATAATATATATGTGCCGATGAGACTCGTCAGATTAAAAGCCCCTTTTGAAAATAACAACCTTTAAGCAGAAATTAAACTTGAAAATGTTTTTATTTATTGGTTTGATGTAAAGTTTTAATCTTAAATGTGATGTTTTCAATTCATCATAATTAACACAAATAAAAGCTTAAAAACATCAGTCTGTTTGTAATAATCTATATAAAGTGTTAAATTTAGTAAACTGAGTTACTGAAATAAATGAACTTTTCAATAATATTCAAATTTATTGAATGTGACTGTATGCATATGACATATTCGGCATGGACACCATCATTAATGACATTATATCTAGTTTGAGGGTTCAGTCATATACTGTGTGTATGGCACTCTGCTTTTCTAACATCTGTCACCCTTAAAACCATAAGTGCTCACACTTTTAATTCTCACCCGCCTGTGCTGTTTAAAAAAAAAAAAAAAAACATTACATCAGACGCCTGATAGCTGCCCAGGAGCCATCTGATTGGCTGAAGCCCTGTTGGGCTTAGCTTCTCCCTTCCTGCCAGCTGTATCTGCTTGCCGAACTATTAGACAATTGCAGGAAGAGTTGACGTCTTTGGCTGGACCGTAATGCCAGCACATTGTGTGGTCTCAGGGTGGGTTCCCGTGCGTCAGATTTCTGACCTTTTGTCCCTAACAAGGCCAGATCTCCTCGTTTGTTCGATATTCAGTAAAAGTCCACCACCTGTGTTAAGCCACCGCCAATCTGAATACGATCAAATGTCAGCACTGTAGATAAAGGCAGCACTCTATTTCCTGCGGTAAATTTCCAGGATTTATTGCATGGCACGTGTACATATGAAATTCAACTGAGAGTCGCCAAATGAGTTGAACCAGTGGTTAATACAGTATCTGACAAGATCTACAAATCTAAGTATTATTTGAGATTATCCTGTTTCTGGCTTGCAAAGTGGTTCAAACTGGTGCTGGAGTGCACCAAACACGTACTGTATAACGTGTGACTCATACATTATCTGAGGACAGACTGTATAACCGTATAAGTGTCTGATAGAGTTTAGCGCAGAAGGCTCATGAATATTAAATAATCTACTTTAAAGTGAGTTTTCTAAATAGTAAACTAGAATATAATTTTGTCATTTCTGAATTCAATTAATCTCAAAATATTACTTCCTGTGTATTTTATCATAACTGATTTATGTTAAATATGTGAAAGCATAATAGAGTGAGATGATTTCTTTTTTACTTGTAATATTGCATTCTCTCAACCAAAACCAGATCAACCAAAACCAGACCGAACCAAACAAAAAGACAATTTATTTTGCTATGTAAACAGATCACATGTGGCCTTCACAGACAAAAAGAGAAAACAACGAAACAATATTTTTAAAAGCATAAAACTAACAGAAAACATTTGTTTCAGACAAGTCCATATTTTATAACACTCAATAACACTAAAAGACACTGCACAAAAGCACATTATTTACAATTATAAAAATTAAATTAAAAACAAACTTCGAGGAGACCCTAGGACATAGCTAGAACCCATTAGAGGTTCTACATCCCCTTGGGTTCCCCCTCCAAAATAGGCAGGAGAGTGACACCGGAGAGAGGGATGTCTGTGTTTCTCTCCTAAACCCAAGTCCTGGATAAGCTGAAGACAACTGATTGATGCACTTTGGGGGGTGCTGAGTAGCTCAGCTAGTTGAGATGGTGCTCTGCCTTCAGAGGGTAAAGAAGGCTTTTCTAGTGCATGTCTAAGTTGAAATCATGAGCTGTGGGCTTTGCTGTATTCCACTCCATCTGTTGGCTTTCTTGTCCTCTTTCTACAGTAAATACCCACCACTTGAATCAGAGTATGAAAAGATTTATTTGAGAAACTGAGCTACTCTTCACCTTCTTGCCATCACATGTTGTCCACTGTTACTGGAGGAAGAACTTTGACTTGTCTGGACTCTATCAGTGCTGACACCTTGCAGGCCCTGTTAGGTGTCTCATACCATACATGCCAGACATGACTGAGGACAGAAGACATCTGAAGAACGTGACTTTGTGCAGAACCGTGAGGTTATGTTTATTAGGAGGACTTCTGTGGTAGTGTTGACTCAACATCCTTTCGACCTGTGTTGCATTCCAGTCATCGGATCAGGGGGTCTGATAGTTTATTTTTTGCATTATGACTCTAGATCCCACTGCACACAGAGCATTAGCCCGGAGAAGCTGTGGTCAGATCAATAATTAATTCTGAGGGGCACAGGGACATCCACACTTTGGTTTTGAGTCAGAAACATTTTCCAGTGAAGCTAAAAGCAAGCAAAGTTCGTCACCTGAGGGTTCTGCCTGGAAATATGGAACCAGCAGTTATGTCATTCACTGGAACCAGGAAACTAACCATCATCTTTTCATCATGATTCAGATCCTGTGAACAGAAATACAGCGACTCCGCCCTTTCATGGTTGTCAATACACATGAGACATTTTCTGTGTGCCTGTGTACTGGTAATATTGGGATCAGCTGGAACAGCTTTATGAGATTCGCTCAAAGTCATAATTCACTCAAGAAACCGCCAGCATGTTTGAGAGTTAATATTCCATCTTGTGCACTTGGGAACATCCCTGCTGCTTTTTCAGCCAATAGTCTTTTGATCTCTGCGTGTCCTTTGGTTGAGTGTTAATGTGCCAGGAAGTCATGCTTAACAGAAGCACCCTGTATTTGTCTCCACAAAACACAATTAGGGCTGCAAACTGCAGCCACTCCCAGCCTGTAAGCTCTGGCTAATTGCATGAACAGAGGGGATTCATTGACTGATGGTTGACGACAGGAGAAGGCGGCTATAAGAAGGGAGCTGATGCGTGAGCGTGCATACAGTGAAATCTTCATTAGGACCAGTATATCAGATCCTGGTGCTGTACTGTCAAGATTCTTTCAGGAATCATTACACTGCAAAGACAACAGAGTCTCAGAGGGGAGGCTGTAAAAGATACAAATGAAGGCAAAACAATAGAATACAACATGGCTGAATTGTGAATTCAATTCAATTCAAAAATACTTTATTAATCCCAAAGGGAAATTAAATGTTGTTGTAGCTCATTATGAAGGTTTCTTCAAAGAGTCGTTGTAGATGCTGTTGGCTGTGGACAGGAAGGATCTCCTGTAGCGCTTCGTCTTACAGCACATCTGAAGAAGCCTCTGACTGAAGACACTCTGTTGTTGTAGGACAGTCTCATGAAGAGGATGCTCAGGGTTCTCAACAATGTTCTTCATTTTATGAAGAATCCTTCTTTGCACAATGATCTCCAGAGGTTCCAGAGGAGTCCCCAGAACAGAGCCAGCCTTCTTTATCAGCTTGTTGAGCTTTTTAAGGTCCCTGGCTCTGATGCTGCTTCCCCAGCAGATGATGGCAGAAGAGATCACACTCTCCACAACAGACCTATAAAAGATATGCAGCATCTTGCTGCGTACACCAAAGGACCTAACCTTCCTCAAGAAGTACAGTCTGCTCTGTCCCTTCTTGTAGACGGATTCACAGTTGCATATCCACTCTAGTCTGTTGTCCACGTGAACACCAAAATATTTATACTCCTCCACCCCCATCAACCCCTCCCCATGATGGAAATAGTTTTTGACTTATTCCTGTTTCTCTTAAAATCTACAATCATCTCCTTTGTTTTAGTCACGTTCAAGATGAGATGATTGTTTCCACACCATGCCACAAAGTGGTCCACCACCTTCCTGTACTCAGGTTCTTGTCCATCTCTGATCCACCCCACAACTGCAGAATCATCCGAGTATTTCTGCAGATGACAGGAGTCTGTCTTGTACTGGAACTGGTTAGACACACAAACCTTCAGTCTCACAAACTGTGGTCTGTTTGTCAGATAGTCTTTGATCCAGGAGATTGTTGTGGCCTCCACCTGAGTCTTCTGGAGTTTCTGACAAAGCAAATCAGGTTGGATTGTGTTAAATGCACTGAAGAAATCAAAGACATAAACAAACAAACATAATTAACTTTTAATCACAAGTTTTCGAATGTTTCCAGTTAAAAGCCAGAGAAACGTCTTGATAAAAATGCCCAAAGGTGTGAAAAATGCATTAAGCTTTGGACATGGGGGTTGTACATTTTTGAAAAATTGTTTTAATGGAGCATCCACCATGCTACAGAAATACTTTACAGTTAAAAACTAATCCCTGTATTCTTTACACTGGTGGGAGAGGCATGAGTGTGTTAATTAACTAAAAACTACTAAACTAAAACTTGTAAAGGTCTGGATTAAAGCAGTGATTTCCTTTGTGTGAAACATAGAAATTACAAAGAGTATGTAGAGCTCCCCTGTCCCGGTTGAGGAATAGGGCTTCCACCACCATGCATCCCCATGGAGACGGTGTGTTATGAATGGTGTAAAAAGTCATATGGTCATAAGCAGAGCACATTCTCCCACGTTTGTTGATGTCTTTAAGCTTTTTTTTTTTTTAACAATGATGTAATTTTTTACATTGTTCAAGAAAACCTGAATTTGTGAAGGGCATGGTATGGTTGTCCTGTTAATAATATCTTCCACCTGAGCTGTACATCTCTGCAGCTCCTCCATGGTTATCTTGGGCCCTTCTCTGATTAATGTTTTCCTTTGCCAGCCTGTCAGTTCAGGTGGATGGTCATGACTTGGCAGGTTTGTGCTGCCATGCTCTTCCGTTTTGCGGATGATGAATTAACATAAAGCAGGTCTGAATCCAAATGCCAGCCACAGGTTTGACATTTTTATTTGTAAAGAAAATGTACTTCACAATTATGCACATTATTCTATTCATCACATAAAAGCCCAATAAAAGACATTGAAGACTATACCTGTAAGGTGACAAAGTGTGTAAAGGTTAAAGTGAGCACTTCTGCAAGGCATTGTCTATCTTTTTTCAACTATATGTCCTGAACCTCATAAATAAAATTCTGTCAAAAGCAACCTTTCATCCCTGACTGGATTTATTTGATTATTAAGGTCATGTACTTTATCCAGTATGTATGTCTGTTTAAAGAGAGATTGTCTGAGCTAGCGTTACATTATGTCACAAAGGTGTTGGGACCTATAGAACATTGTGAATTGTTGACAATGATGAAAAAGAAAGAAATACACCTTATTTCAGATAAATTCATCACTACAAGTTACTACGTGCATCAAAGCCTAAGCAGAAGTCCAGACCATTGTTAGTATCCACAGTATAACCAATTGACAGCTTCAAATAGACTCCCCCCTGGGCATCCCCGATAATTTAATTGGCTCTGTGCATAAATCAGTCATTTGAATATGCGACTCATTTATGTTAATCCCTGAATGGACTCTTGTGATAAGGACCAAATAATGATATATGGACGTTCTCTTTCTCTTTCAGCCATGCTTTTGACAGTGTATTATGATGGAAATAAGAGGTGATTTATGTGAGAGGGAGAAAAGGGAATCTCCTTCATGACACACTCAGCCACCCCCCCCCCCCTTTTGTTTTTCTCTCTCCAGCCCCAGAGTGACGAGGCAGTCTGCTTGTGTGTGAGGGAGAGGGGCCACGACGTGCTCGTTCTCCGGAGAGTGTTGTCAGACCAGTCAGCGCAATCTGCATGGTCGAAGGGAGGGGAGAGAGAAGAGGCAAGGACCAGGAGGTAAGCCTCTCTATCCCCTCCCTCCTCCCACTCCCAGTTCTCTCTCTCTCTCAGCACTTCTCTCATCATCTTCCTCCTCTAGCTCTGTCGATCACACACTCACTCAGACATGCCCACATCTCAGCTATCCATTATAACTGACTACATTAAATACATATAAATGAGCACCATGGGGCTGTGAGACAGCTTTCCCATTCATCTAGAAGGGGGTTCCTCATCGTGAACACACCAGAGTGGATGCAAAAGGCTGTCATGCAGCAGTAACCGTAGCCGGCGTGAGGGCACAGCAACTCTTCAAGGATGGGATCTTGTCCTCAGCCCCTGAACCTGCAGGAGGAGAACGGGCTGCTGCTGCTGCATGCTGCCTTGGTGGAGCAGGAGGAGGATGAGGAGGGCTCAGAGGAAAGCAGCAGCACCGGCACAAGCCTGGCAGAACCGCAGACAATGCCCACCTTTGATGTCCCCTACTTTCGTTACATAGATGATGAGGGAACAGAGGGAGAGGAGGAATGGAGCAGCAGCAGGTCTCTGTCCTCCATCGGCAGGGACTCCTCAGCTGACTCTGTTGTGTCTGACAGGTACACGGTCGTGTCAGGGACCCCCGAGAAGATCCTGGAGCACCTGCTGAATGACACAACGCTGGAGAACGACCGAGGGACCACCCAGGGGAAAGAATCAGGTCAGCATCCCTACTTTAACACTTTGCCCCTCTTCTCTAAACTTTGTTTTGTCAGGGTATGGAAAGGCATTTTGATATATATCACTGAATGCTAATACTAGCTGTAAAGCTTGCTTTTTGCACAAAAAAAAGAGAAACAGCTGCCTTAATGATGAGCTAGATCTGTAGTTCATCTTGAGGCAACATCATTGGGTTGATCATGTGCTCTCCCTGCCCAGTTTTTTGCCCTTTTCCTAAGCTACTCGCCAGTTTTCCGTAAAATAAATCAAACTCACTTTAGATATAGTTTGTCAACTACAGCAGTGTTCCCCAACCTTTATATCACCGCAGACCGGTCAACGCTTGACAATTTTACTGTGGCCATGGAGGGTGTCATGTTGGTGTGCCCAGCTGCTCTGTTCTGCATATTTCTGCTGTTTTTTAAGGAGAAATATTATTGTGTGAGCCAAGAGCAGCTCATTCTACACATATTTTGCGTCCTTCTATTTATACTTTTGGAACTGCGTGAACGAATGTGTGATACAAGCAAGAGACGGCGTTCTCTCCCACATGTTGCTAAGCAACGCCCAGCTGAAGGTATGATTTTATAACTTTATACACCTTTGATACCAGCGACAATGGCTTTTTAAGTTTGAAAAGACGTTATGTTCCGTTTAAAGTGGACCAAAAGTAGCAGGAGTGAATACACATACCTTTTGTCAAGCTGCGGCACTCTTTGTTGTCCCATTGTCTGACAAAAACACGGTCCCGGTCTTCATTTGCCGTCCTCAGCACAAAACTCAGCCGTAATTTGGTCCAATGCTTCATTCACGGTTTAAAACTTTTTTCGGGAAGCCATTGGGCTTAAAAAACCAAATAATCCAACACGAGAAATTATTAGAAAAAAACACATACACGATGAGCTGCGTTAAAGGTTCTGCCCTTTTTGAACTCGATGTGGATTTTTGAAATACGCGCCGTTACGCATGCCCATAACTAGAGTTTGGATGGGCCAAATTCCACAAATGACCCCTCATTTTCATCCTTAGAGCCAGTAGAATAAAGTAATCTCCAAGTCTTTCACGTCAATCCCACCAACCAGGAAGCAGAGGCCGAGACTTCCGGTGACTCCATTTTGCAGGGTGTGTTTACTTTCTGATTCAAATGCTTGTAGTTTTAACTGTGTTTGGTGTTCGTAGAAATTGTTTATATCGACGTTTAGCCAAGATTCTGATGTTTCAGAGGATACCACACATGTCTGTTTAACTAAGGGATGTTTGAGCAATAAACGTAGGGGAAAAAAAAACTGGAGCTTCCCCCGTTTGCGGGGGGTGGGGCCTAAGTTTAATTATTTCTTGTGCGGCCTGGTACCAATTGATCCACGGACCGGCACCCGTCCGCGGCCCGGGGGATGGGGACCACTGAACTACAGAACAACACATCATGTATTTGTATACATATCATCATGTATCATGTACAGTATATTGTATTTATTTGTTTTACTATTTTATTCTAAATCATTATTGAATCCAGATAAAATCCACCTTCCTAGAAACAAGCTATTATTTTTCTGGTGACAATACATAATGCTTAAGGCTACTGATGAAAGCAAATTTGGGATTTCTGCTTTTTATTCTTGTGTTTTTAATCAATATTGTTATTTAAAGCTGTTAATTTATGGTACGTACAGCTGCAGTCAAACGTATTTGAGAGCACTGCATGGATTTCAGAAAACCAGAAGAGCAATCAGAGGAAATGTGAATGGGAGAGAGGGAAAGAGACTAATTAACACCGATGGAGCTAAGCTGGGACACAAAGCAATATCAATCAATGGGAAAAGATAAACAGAGATGTAACAGAAATAAAAAAAAATAAAAGAACACAAGAATAAATTAAAACAACTAAACACACAAAGGAATGAACTAAAAAGGCAAAAAACTTACTAACAATAATTAGCACAGAGAAAAAACTGAATAAGACCTATAGAACAGTAAGAAAAAGGTCAAAACATAATCCCAAATGAAATCCAAAACATCTGTGGATGAACGATGCTGTGACAGGAGCAGACCGCGCCACATGCACTCCAGCCCTGCGGCAACGACAAATCAACACATTTCCTCTCATCCCAGCAGGTACATGATAATGTGGCTGTTGCCAAGGCAGAGAAGACCCTCTGTTGCTGTAGCTGGAGACGTTTGCTCAATGTGAGATGATGACTGAGAGCAGCAAAACAGTCAGACAAAGAGAGAAAGAAAGCAGAAAAAAGGAAGGAAAAGAGAGACAGTAAAGATTTACTTTTCCTTAAAAGATGAAAGCATCATCAGTGACGCTTCAGATCATGATCAGTAGAAGAACTGAATGAAACTCATGTTAGTTTACTGTTAGGATTGCATTTTTATGGTAGAAGAGAAGAATTACATTTGTTATGAAAGTGGTTATCTACTGATATAAATAAATGGTTTAAATTCACCATCAGTCCATCTTTCTGTGACCTCACTGAGGGTATTCCTCCAGAAGGAGTACTGAGTGAAATCCCAGCGTTAAACAGCCTGAGGAGTCCTGAACAGCAACAAATCTATACTCAGAGATGTTTAGCAGTCTGACTCCTGCTGGGATTGTATGTATGTGTCTGCCTGCATGAGTTGTTATTGCTTTGATGCTGCCGCTGAGCTGATCCTTTGAGATTCAGCTTTGAAGAAGCAGCGTAGACTAAGTCGTTTTGATGTCATCAACCTCCGATACATTTTTCTTTGAGCAGCCACCAAATTGCTGTGTTTTGTATGGCTCTTATAAATGGAAAACAATGATTTGATTTTTGCAGAACTTCACTGTGTTCACAGGTGTATGTCAGTATTTAGAATATAAGCCAAATGTAATTTATTTTAGTAATTCATATTAAAAAGGTGTTTTTCAATAGTTAATTTGAAAAATTATAGCATGGAGCCAAAATAACTAAAAGGTATTTTCTCAAAAATATTAAGGACAATAAAAAATATATATTTTTAGTACCAAAATGTAAGCTTCAGGAAGCCCAGGTATCTTTATTAGCAGAACCCCAGCCCATGATGGCTCTAGTGTATCTCATCTTCCTCTTAACAATACTCCGTTGATTCTGTATGGGGTATAGATCAGGAAAGGTTAAAGGTTAGTCCAGCACAGTGGGCATTGACACTTTGGCAGTATGAGCAGGTGCAAAGTCCTTCTGTAAAAAGAAAACCCACATCTCCATGAAGCTTCTCAGATAAATGAAGCATCAAGTACTCTAAAATGTCCTGGTAGATGCATTCAACTTAGACTTGAATAAGCACAATGGGCCAACACCACCAGATGGCATGAAACCCCAAATCATCATTGAGTGTTGAAACCTCAAACAGGACCCCAAAAAACTTGGGATTCTTTACCTCTCCACTCTTTCTCCAGACTTTGATTTCCAAATGAAATACTATTTTCATCTGAAAAAAAAGACCTCAGACCACTGAACAACAGTCCAATTCTTTTCCTACTTAGCCCAGGTAAGCTGCTTCGGACATCAGAATGGATTGTTCAGGAGTGACTTAACACCAGAAATGCTACAGTTGTAGCCAATGTTCTACACACATCTACAGGGGTTGGACAATGAAACTGAAACACCTGGTTTTAGACCACAATAATTTATTAGTATGGTCTAGGGCCTCCTTTTGCGGCCAATACAGCGTCAATTCGTCTTGGGAATGACATATACAAGTCCTGCACAGTGGTCAGAGGGATTTTAAGCCATCCATCTTGCAGGATAGTGGCCAGGTCACTACGTGATACTGGTGGAGGAAAACGTTTCCTGACTCGCTCCTCCAAAACACCCCAAAGTGGCTCAATAATATTTAGATCTGGTGACTGTGCAGGCCATGGGAGATGTTCAACTTCACTTTCATGTTCATCAAACCAATCTTTCACCAGTCTTGCTGTGTGTATTTGTGCATTGTCATCCTGATACACGACACTGCCTTCAGGATACAATGTTTGAACCATTGGAGCACATGGTCCTCAAGAATGGTTCGGTAGTCCTTGGCAGTGACACGCCCATCTAGCACAAGTATTGGGCCAAGGGAATGCCATGATATGGCAGCCCAAACCATCACTGATCCACCCCCATGCTTCACTCTGGCCATGCAACAGTCTGGGTGGTACGCTTCTTTGGGGCTTCTCCACACCGTAACTCTCCCGGATGTGGGGAAAACAGTAAAGATGGACTCATCAGAGAACAATACATGTTTCACATTGTCCACAGACCAAGATTTGCGCTCCTTGCACCATTGAAACCGACGTTTGGCATTGGCATGAGTGACCAAAGGTTTGGCGATAGCAGCCCGGCCCTGTATATTGACCCTGTGGAGCTCCCGACGGACAGTTCTGGTGGAAACAGGAGAGATGAGGTGCACATTTAATTCTGCCGTGATTTGGGCAGCCGTGGTTTTATGTTTTTTGGATACAATCCGGGTTAGCACCCGAACATCCCTTTCAGACAGCTTCCTCTTGCGTCCACAGTTAATCCTGTTGGATGTGGTTCGTCCTTCTTGGTGGTACGCTGACATTACCCTGGATACCGTGGCTCTTGATACATCACAAAGACTTGCTGTCTTGGTCACAGATGCGCCAGCAAGACGTGCACCAACAATTTGTCCTCTTTTGAACTCTGGTATGTCACCCATAATGTTGTGTGCATTTCAATATTTTGAGCAAAACTCCTACCCTGCT
Organism: Crenichthys baileyi; assembly: GCA_036173005.1. NCBI lineage: Eukaryota > Metazoa > Chordata > Actinopteri > Cyprinodontiformes > Goodeidae > Crenichthys > Crenichthys baileyi. The sequence goes on from JAHHUM010002462.1 coordinate 76,355, forward strand.
AATTGAACCTTCACACTCTGCTCTTACTGGTGCAATGTGCAATCAATGAAGACTGGCTACCAGGCTGGTCCAATTTAGCCATGAAACCTCCCACACTAAAATGACAGGTGTTTCAGTTTCATTGTCCAACCCCTGTATGTGTGGTGGCTCCTCAAGCACTGACTCCAGCTTCTGTCCACGCTTTGTGAATCTTCTCCAGACTCTTGAATTAGTTTTGCTTCGTAATCATCTCAAAGCTGGAGTCATGCCTTTTGTGCATCTTTTTTACCACACTTTTTCCTTCCACTAAACTTTTCAATCGCCATTATCCCTGCTTGGATACAGCACCTTCTGAACAGCCAACTTCTTTATCAGTTTTAGGTTTACCTCCTTATGTAGGGTGTCAATTACTGTCAACAGTCTTCCATTATTGTATAGGCCAGAACACAACATTTCTGTATTAAAAATCATTTTTATTATTGGTTTTATGTATTATTTGAATATCCATAAAAACAGTATTCTGAGTTTTTATTAGCTGTAAGCCATAATTATTTAAAATAACCAAAAGAAACAGTTTAACACACAGTGTGTCACATAAATCTATATATTTATTTGAGTTTTGGACTTTGAATTAAATTACTTATATAATGAAGCTTTTAATGGTATTCTAATTTACTGAAATGTACCTGTACATCCAGCACAAGACACTAGTGGAGACTGTTGCAACCATTTGCAAATACTCAGCTCCCAGCATTAAGAATGCAGAGAGTTCCTTCTTTCTGCGAGACGAGGCATTTTTCTGGAAGCTCCACAGGCATGTTCGAGGGGAAAGCAAACATGAACCACAACTGGGTGAAGGTCTGATATTTTTTCTTCCTTCCTTTGCATTTACAAATGCTATGCAGGAGTTCTGCTGCCTTTCCTGAGCTCAATTTGAAATGCAGTTATTGATTCCTTCGCTGCACACAGCAGCCAGCTCACAGAAACATATTTTAGATCATTTGTTTCTGTAATGACAGGATGTTCATGGCGCTTCGTGACAGTACGACAATAACGGATGATAATCACTATTCCTAAAAGAAAATAAACCCCATTAGGTGAATGAATATCATATTGAAAGATAAGGACCCTTGTTTGTTTCTAGAAAAAAAGTTTACCCATTGCTGTGCTTAGCTTATAGTGTGCATTGATCGGTAAGAAAAGCTAAGCATGTTGATAAACAGGTTGACTGATTAAACTATATGCCTGGAAGAGAGACGGCTGAATCATTTAGCAATTTCTTTAAAAGGAAGCTAGTTTGTTCAGGTTTGTAAGTATTGACAGCAGAACAGAAAATCTATGTAATACTCTAAATGAAATGTATTTGATTCAAGCCATTTATAATAAATGTGGCATCACAACCTCACCTAACAGATTGTTGATCTTTCTTTATACAGAAGAATTCATGCATGAATGCAACCAATGCAATTCTTCTGCAGTGTTGCTGTCTAACCGATTATAAACTAGAGAACTCAACTTTAGGTGATAAAATTAAATATTTATTTGGTTTTTCAACTTTACAAATCTTGCAGAAAGCACAGTTTGTGGGAGTAGCAAAGCGTTTAGTCAGGAGAAACCATTCCGGTTTAGACAGCTTGGAGAGAACACACCAGCAGAGTGAGCAGCACAACACACAACACACACACACACACAGTAGCTTTTTATTTGTGTAAAAGTAGTGCAGTACGTGAGTGGGTTTTTCAGATCCCTGCTTTTATCAGACTTTCTGTTAAAGCTGTGTCACTGTATTGTTTATGTTTACTGCATGTGTGTGTGTGATGTGTGTGAGGGAGTTACCCCCTCATAAGAGGGGAGTTATGTATGCACAGCTGCACTGAACGGATTAACATAATGATGTCGGTGAGTCCTCTAGACCAGAACGCTCACAAAGGGCTCGGGAAGCTGGTATGAAATTAAAGGAAAGAATTTACATTTCTTGATGTAAGGCCTGTTTACACAAGGCTGGTCCTAAAATATGAAACAAACGTTTGTCCCTTATTTGACTTTCATGATTCTCAAATTTCTGATTTGAACATAAGGAGCACTGACAAGTTAATAACTGCCTATATTTTCAACTTGCTGTAGGAAAAGGGATGGAGACTATAGGTTGCTAATTTATATCAAAATAAAGGATATACATTGTCAGCTTGCATATTGTCTGCAAGCTGACAATATGTTTGGCCTGTCAGATTAGCTTTTTCTGTCAATGCCCAAAATGGATGAGGACATTGTGATGAAGTAAAAATAATAAATATATGTGCATCAAAACCAGATTAGGATGATGGCTGATCTATATCAGATTGTTTCTTTGCCAGTGAGAAAAAGACAATAAAAACACGAGTTAGCGAAGAATCATCTGACACCATCACCTTATTAGCTTATCTTCACTGATTCAAACTGCAGTAACCAGTGTGTGAATCCAAAGATAATGCCAGTAAAGGCTTCTTCAAAAATGTTTGAAGATGTTATTTTTATTTCTTTTAGACTGACTACGAACTGTTTTATTCCTAAGATAGGTACTTCACGTTTTCCTTTGCTCAGCATTCTCTAAATGATTTTTAGCACTGATGAATGAGCTCTCCTTGTGGTATTAAGGTGGAACATGAAAACAAGTGAGGCCATACGAATCATAAGTGCAGCCCAACTGTATGAGCAGTTCAGAAGATATTAATCATGCAGCTGTCGGGTTGGTAGTGTTCCTGCTGTTTCGCACACCGCTGCATTAATGAGGTTGTGTTCCTGCAGCATTTAAGCCTGTTTTCCTGTGATATCTTACCTGTTTCAAAGGAAAACTCTCTCTGAACATTTACTACTGAAAAGTTCTATTTTTTTGGTCCTTTATGAATGTGTATGTGTCTTTGCAGATATGCTTCTGGATGATTTTCTGCTCACATACCCAGTGTTCATGTCAACCAGTGATTTATGCCAAGCTCTTCTGGGACAATATCCTTGTATAAAGGTGCTTCTGCAGAAACATTGCAAATATTATTACCTAATAACATACATTAATTTTACAGCTGGAAAATTGTGTTTTAAAGAAAAGCACAAGTGCTTTCATTTCTATACACCCTTGAATCATCCCACTATGTCAGAAATGTAAGAAAATTGGATCCTTAACCTAAATGCAGCTATTGCAGCAAGCGGCACAGAGTTAAAGAAGACCCGAAAGAGGCTCTGGAAAGGAAACAGAAAGTCCTGCACCTGGTGTGGCATTGGATGTCTCTTTGCAAAGACTTCCTGAGAGAGGAAGAGCACGTCAAAGTCTTCCTGAAGGTGGGAAATACGGCATCTGTGGAAATGGGTTGAATGTGACATGATATATGTAGAATGATAACAGACAGATTTGCTTCCAGAGTTTGTACCGTTACGTGTTTGATGATCTTTATGAGCACCCGGCCCTGGAGAAGGATGTGACGGAGTTACAGAAACTCTACCAGCTGAGACGCAGACAGTAAGTAATTATGTCGTATTTTTTCAATTTGATGTGTGCAATATCCAGTAACAAAGATACACATTGGTGATCTGAGAGGAGCTTCTGAATACAAAGACAGACTTCTTCTCTTCAGGCCTCCTTTTTTAGCTTCTCATCAATGACTCCATTCAAAAATTGTACAGTAATTTCTGTGCTCTGGGGTTTTAAAGGTCATTTTGCTCTTTATCATCTTGGAGACAGAGGGAATTCAGGATTTTTAAGCCATAACGACCAGCTGCTGGAAATGTTTGCCACATCACATAAGAGAAACGTACTTCTATAAATCATGCACATATCCTCTCTCCACTGTGCAACCAACAAAGCAAACAAGGATCAAATACACAAATTGTTAAATTATTCCAGAGTGTGGTCCTTTATGTGAAAATCAGATAAAAAAAGGGAGTCTACCCCTCACATTTTTATAAATATGTTATGTCTTCATGGAAACTTCATGGGATAGCTGTGCATTGAGTTATTTTGAGGGGACAGCAAATTTACACTTTTATATAATCCCTACACTGACTACTTTACATTGTATGAAAGCATAATCTATTCAGTGTTGTCCCTTGAAAATATATAATAAAATAATACTCTATATTTAAATTCAATCGTTTTTACTTTTGAAAAAAAAAAGAAGCGGACACATATGACAGGTTTGTGTCAAGGTCACCCTATGTACATCAGTGTCTTGCAAAAGTCTTCATATCCTGCAAATGTTTTAACATTTTTTCACATTACAACAACAAACATTAATGTATGTTTTTGGGATTTTATGTGATAGACCAAAACGGCATAGTATGTAATAGTAAAGGGGAAGGAAAATGGTACAGGATTGTCAAAAGTAATTAGAAATATAAATATGTAATTTCTGGTAGCCCCCTTTACTCCGATACCCCTACGACAAATCGAAGGTAAACAAATGCTTTTAGAGCACACCTAATCAGTAAACAGTGAGTACTGGGTATAATGAAATCTCGTCACAAATCCAGGTGCTCTGTGACCATCTCAGAGGTTTGTTAGAGGCACACTTGTGACCAAACAGCATAATGAAGACTAAGAAACACAGCAGACAGGTCAGGGATAAAGTTGTGAAGAAGTTTCAAGCAGGATGTGCTTGTAAAACAATATTCAAAGCTTTGAACATCACCCTAAACACACAGTCCCTACTGTAAAACATGGTGGTGGCAGATTCATGCTGCAGGGTATTTTCCTCAGGATAGACAGGTAAGCTATTAAGAGTTGATGTGGAGGTGAGTTTTCTTCACAATTATGGAAGACTTTGTGTTGGTCTGTCATAAAATCTCAATAAAATATATTGAAGTTTGTGGTTGTAACGTGTTGAAATAGGAAAAACGTTGAAGGGTGAAAATACTTTTGCAAGGCAGTTTAAGAGATAGAGATGAGTGTTTGCAAGTGTCATATTACATCGGAAAGATGCTCTTTAACGCAGAGTGAAAGAAGAGTCCCTCGGGCCTCAAACACAGAGAGTGTTGATGATAAAGAAGATGTATTGTAGAAGTCCAGCAGACAGCTCCACAGAGTGTGAGATGTAGAAATCCTGTGGTTGGACAGGAAAGGTCAGCCTGAAGGAATACTCAGAAACTTTAATCAAGGCAGCATGAGGACAGTCTAACAGCACCAGACGCTGCTCTTAGCAGGGGTCTAACAGAAAGGCTACAAGGTCTCTGACTGGTTAAAATATGCCAGATTTATTCATTTCTGTACACATATGACATTACCACATAGAAGTGGGCTCTAGGGAGAAATGTGCCATTGCATGTTGCTGTGTTCCACTTAGCATTCTTCATAGACTAAAATTTGCAGATAAAAAAAGTTAATGTATGTTATTAGTTTAGGTTTTATCCAGTATGTTTATGTCTATGTGAAATAAAAATGCATCATAGTCAAAATGTCATTAGAAGTTGGCAGTTAAATCCATGCAAGTTGGCCAGTTTGACATATTTCTAAATCTTTAAAATAACTTTGTATAGAGGTCATAGTATACCTGGAAAGTGTAAAAAGTCAATACAATAAATGTGATGAACTAATGTATCTGGTCATGATGTGTGAAACATTTATTACAGAATGCTAAAGTGTTGTTTTGTTGTAAGAATTTAACCTTTTCTTGAATCAAAAATGAACAGAAACTGGCATTTTGGTTTTTGAGCAAACCCTAAATCACCAGACTCATTGCCACGCCCATCTCCCTCTTTCCCCTTCTTTCAGCCACCAAACTAAGGTTTTCCCCTGGGAATATTGGTTTGCATACAGTTCAGTCCTTTCCTGTTGGTAATGCTATTCGAGTCTGCCTTTTTAATGTTCATATTCTGTAAGGGAAACCTACAATTCCCACCCCATCAACAGTGGGTGTTACCCGCTGACACAATCTTGTATTTATGAGCTTTTCACAATCAGTCCCCACTCAGATAGAGACAAGCTTGGCTGCTCCCACTGCTGTGGTAATCTGCTGCTGAGGGTAAAGGTGTCATTTTTTGTAGAAGGAGGCCTCTTCGGCCCAACCTGCTTCCCGATCTGGTTCCATCTGGACTTTATGTGCAAATCGAACCTCAAGTCAAATGATGGAGGGTTGCAGTGAGAACAAAACTCTATTTATTTTTGGTATTTTCTATCCTCATGTGGCATGTGAAGTCACAGATATGCACAATGACTATGCTGTTTTTGTAAGACAAAACATCGAGGGCTGTTTAGACATGAAGGGGGGAATCAGGTTTTTCATTAGCACAAGGCTGCTGCTGCCGGCCCTTAAGGAGGGATCCCTCAGGGCAGGTTTTGTGCCAACATGCCTATTGGGATGCAGAACCCGTGAAAGCTGAAGGATGATAACAGCCACAGGGCTATACATCATGCCGACCAGGACAAGCCGATGATAATAGGATGATGAAACGAAGAGATCATATTGGAATGTTTAAAATCTGCTAAACACTTTAATCTCTACTTGACACAGAGCGTGGGTAATGGATGGAACGCTGCAGAGGATGTAGTGGATAAATACATACTCTGTTTATACTGATTATAGACTGTGTAGGGTTAAGCTGTCATCAGCAGAGCAGTCAGTCTTTTTGTGCCTGTGAAAGCTGGTGCATTTCACTTTTTCTCTTCTTTTTTTTGCAGCACATTGGATGATGACTCGCCCCACAGAAATGTAAGTGAGAAACTTCTGTTTGCTCTCTTTAAAGCAGAAAGGTTTTTATAAAAACAGAACTGTCTGTGCCCTAAAACATATCCGGGGTTCAAGGCCATAATGTCCTGAAGTTTTTCTTCAGTTGCTCAGATCAAAATGCTTGACGTATGTTAAAATCCAGGAGTTTCCCTTTTTTTTAATTTTAGAGCAGAGCTCTTTTCCACCAATTGAGCTTGAAAGAGAATGGGCTGAGATCCAGAAGCACACAGAGGGAGAACAAGGAAGGTAACTCTTTAAACGTGGCTTTCCTTTCACATTCCTCCCATCATATGTTATTTTCAATATGAATGAAGGGAAATGTTAGTTTCAATCTTCAAACAATAGGGTTCTTTCCAGTGAAAGTACATAACGTGTGACCCATCTGCGCATGCGTAGACTAATCATTAGAGAATTTGAGGGGATAGATGTCACCAAGCATCTTTATATCACCGCATTTTCCATTCCAGTACAGTACCGTGATCAGAACCTTTGTACTCAGAAATCAGTACATGATGGGTTCCTCGATTAACACAGTTCCCAGCTGTAGAGAAATGCACACACCTCTAAAATGCACATAGGGTGGTTGGCAGTTGTGAGTACATTATAAGTACATCATGTTCATTTCAGTTTAAAATGTAAATTTGAAATGTAAAACATCTTTGCTACTCTGTCAAGTCCTAACATTGTATTATAGCCATGAAAATGAGGAGAGAAAAGCATGATCAGTGTTTTGGGTTAACTCATAAATAACATCTATAGACTACAGAGACTCTGTGTAATCAGCTCACCAACATCAGTGAAAAACACACAGGTTTTGTATTTTGTGTATTACTCTTCTTATTTACACTTTCTGAGATATGTGCACAGAGCTCTGTACAGAAAACCCTCTCACCTGCAATCTCTCATGGTGTTGACAAGCTCATGAAAGTACTGATGGTCTGTTCTGATGGTGTCACGATCCACCTCTGAAGTTTGAGTTCTATCAGTTCTCTCTGGACTACCCTGTTCTTCATCTGTTGTAATTTCTGTTCATTTCAGGTTGATTAGATTAACCATTTATTCTTGTGTTTAGATTCTTAGATCCCTGTGTAAGACGTTTTAAGTTTCCCTGTGGATCTGTTCCTTCCTGTTTATGTTAGTTTATTTGTTAGTTTATTAGTTTATTTGTACTTAGATGTGTTGGTATTCCCCTGAAGTCATTGCTCATTTGTGTTAACCAACCAGTTACCTTGCATTCCCAGTCACCAGCTGTCTCATATTCCTCCTGATTAGTTCCCTAGGTTCATTGGTCCATTCTCCTCCTCACGTCAGTATTTATTCTCTCTGGTTTTCTGTTTTCCCTAGTGGATCGTACGGTTTAACCTCTTCTCCATGTTCTGTGCCCTGCCTGCCTGTATGGTCTCTTGTATTATTTTAATTAAAAGAACTTATCCACTCACCATGTGACTCGAAGCTCCTGATCTGCATGTTGGTCCTGCAAACAATCAGTGCTTCCTGACAGATGGTGTGCAGCAGTATGGCTGGGAAGGGAGAACTGAAAACAATAAATTGGCAATAATATGAGCACATGGCAACCTTCTTCTTAAAATTAGGTTTTCTAGATTGGCTTTTCAGCCACGTTCTGACCCTCTTTGAGGTACTAGAGACCAGGGGGCAGTCTTAATCAGGTGTAAAAGGGACATTTACCACATTCTATAGTGCAACCTCATTAATAGATTAGATTGCATGTTCCAATGAGGTTTATTTGTCAGTTTCAAAGTACTTTAAGCTTTTAAGCAGGTATTAAACAAACTTTTCATAGAAATAAAGGCTTGAAAACATCAGTCCTTTAATAATTAATCTATATAATGTCTTTCACTTAGTTAATTGAGTTACTTGTCAATAACTTTCTAATTTATTGAATATGACTGTATATCTTCTTTTCCAGTTCTGTGCCGTGTGTATGTCACCATGGACTCATACCTAAGTGCAAAGGTCCGCTCTGAGGTGATGGCTCAGGAGCTATTGCAGGCAGTAGCTGAAAGGATGGATGTCCCTGCATCAGAGCTGATGCTTGTGGCCATCACTTATCCTGGAGGTAAACACCACTCTAACTGACACAGCAACCATCACAGGTGACTCATGGTGCTACACATCCCACCTAAACAGTAATGTCTGACAGCAGAATACGGTGCATTTTTTCTATTTTTATTACATGATTTGGATTATTTATAAGCCCTATGGTTTAAAATCCAAACACCACCCAGGTACAGATTATTATAAGTAAGAACTTGTTTTTCATAGATTGCATTTTCTGTTTATGCCTGTATCAGTTGTTCAGGCCATATGTGGCACAAAATCAGGTGAGTTAATTGTATGCCTGGTTCAAAGTGTTGCAAGCCAGGGTCTGTTTTCAGAATCAGAATCAGCTTTATTGCCAAGTTTGTACATACAAACAAGGAATTTGACTCCGGTACACTTTGCTCTTTGGTTTTTGTTTTTGCACTACAGAATATACATATCTACAATGTACAATATACACATATATAAATAAATAAAAAGGTGCATTTGCAACATCTGTATGCTGTTGTTTTGTACTCTATTGAATGTTCAACAGAGAAACAGCCTGAGGGAAGTAACTGTCTCTGTGGCGGCTAGTTTTAGTGAACAGCGCTCTGTAGCGTCGGCCTGAAGGCAGAACTCTAAACAGTTTATGTGCAGGGTGTGTGGGGTCTGCAGAGATTTTAGCAGCTCTTTTCCTGACCCTTGACCTGTATAAGTCCTGGATGGAGGGAAGGTCAGCCCTGATGATTCTCTCTGCAGTCCTGATTATTCGTTGCAGTCTGGACCTGTCCTGTTTTGTGGATGAACCAAACCACACTGAGATGGATGAAGACAGGACAGATTGAATGATGGCAGTGTAGAAGATGACCAGCAGCTCCTGTGGAAGGTTCTACTTCTTGAGTTGCCTCAGGAAGTACAGTCTCTGCTGGGCCTTCTTTCGAACAGTGTCTATGTGTGAAGACCATCTCAGGTCCTCAGAGATGGTGGTTCCTAAGAACCTGAAGTGATCCACAGCTGACACGGTGTTGTTGAGGATGGTGAGGGGGGTGTATGGAGGTGGTGTTTTCCGAAAGTCCACTACCATCTCCACAGTCTTGAGTGGGTTTAGTTCCAGGCAGTTCTGACTACACCAGTGTATCAGGCGATCCACCTCCTGTCTGTATGCAGACTCATCACCGTCCTAGATCAGTCCAATGACAGTGGTGTCGTCTGCAAACTTAAGGAGTTTCACGGACGAGTCCGCTGAGGTGCAGTCATTTGTGTAAAGGGAGAAGAGGAGTGGGGATAGAACACACCCCTGGGGGGCACCAGTACTTACTGATCTGGTTCGGGAGAAGATGCCCCTAGCCCCACTGCTGTGTCGGTCCGTCAGGAAGCTGTTGTCCCCTGACAGGTGGAGGCTGGGCTTTTGAGCTCGGTGAGCTTCTGGGGGAGGATATCTGGTATTGTGGTTTTGAAGGCTGAGCTGAAGTCTACAAACAGGATCCTGGCTAAGGTCTCTGGGCGGTCGGGGTTTGCAGGATGAAGTGTAGACCCAAGTTAACAGCATCATCTGCCGACCTGTTTGCTCGGTAAGCAAACTGCAGGGCGTCCAGTAGAGGGCCTGTGATGTCTTTCAGGTGCTTTAACACCAGCCGCTCAAAGGATTTCATGACCACAGACGTCAGGGCTACAGGCCTGTAGTCATTTAATCCTAGGATGGTGGGTTTCTTGGGCACTGGGATGATGGTGGATCGTTTGAAGCAGGAGGGGACCTCACACTTCTCCAGTGACTTGTTGAAGATCCAGGTGAAGATCGGAGCGAGTTGATGTGCACAGGTTTTCAGGCATTATTTGGAGACGTTATCAGGTCCTCCAGCTTTCTTTGTTTTCATGCGCTGAAAGAGCCTATTTACATCATCCTCAGAGATCTTTAGTGCAGGCAGAGGATCTGAAGGTAGGGGGTTGGTTTTGCTACTGGTCGAATTTGTTCCTGAATGGGATGTGGGAGTTGGTTTGAGGTGTGAAATGGCTTCTTGTCATGTCTGCAGTAGAAGCCATTCAGACGGTTAGCCAGGCGAGGACTTTTTTCGGGAAGGGTGGTGGGGCTTCTGTAGGCAGTCAGGTTTCTCAGACCAGTCCATACAGCCGAAGTGTCACCAGTAGAAAGGCTGTTTTCAGCTTCTCACTGTATCTTCTTTTGGGCTGTTTTGATCTCCTTTGTTAGTCTGTTCCTGGCCTCCCTGTCCCGCGCCCAATCCCCCACTGCTGTGACCTTCTTCCTGTCCCTGCGCGGGATTCCTGAGGTGTGGAGTAAACCATGGCTTGGTTCCCAAATTTGCAGAAGGTCTTGGTCTGCACACACCATGTTCTCACAGAAAACTGATGTATGATGTCACCACATCAGTTAGTTCGTTTAAATCAGTGGCTGAGGTTTCAAAAACATTTCAGTCTGTGGATTAAAGCAGGCCTATAGCTTTCTGCTTCGTTTCTTCAGTCCACTTTTTAACAGTGTGAAACCATGGGTTTGGAAGCTCTTTGTTTTTGTCTGTAAGTTGGGATGAGGTGGATAAGAGAATGATCTGAAAACCCAGAGCAGCCCTGGTAACAGCATGATATGAGTCCTTAAAAGCTGTGTAACAGTGGTCCAGTGTGTTTTTGTCTCTGGTGGGACACTTTATATGCTGTTGTATTTTAGGGTTTCATTAGAGAGAAATAGGTTTTAAAACCCCCAGTTTTAGGATGAAAGAGTAAGGGTTTTTTTTCCCAGTTTTCCCTTTGCCCTGTACCGGGAAGAGTAGCGCTCGGGAATGTTTTTCTGAGTGCCAAGAAATTTCCCCAAAACAGTTTTACTTTCACAAGCGGGAGAAAACCAAAGCTATTGCTTTAAGGCTCCTGTTGGTATTTATAAAAAAAACTTTATTATAAACGTTTTTGGGGGAAATATTTAAAATTGTTACGGACAGGAGGACTAAAATAAAAAAGGAAAAACGGGAAGTTGACAAAGAGAGAGATGGGGAAAAAGGGAAAAAAGGTAAAAAAAGGGGGAGAGAGTGGAGGAGAGAAAAAAAGGCATAAAATAGAAAAAAAAGGATTACACCCTGCTTGCTTATACACAAAATAACACCGGTATTTAGGGAATTTTAAAAATGTATTTGGGTGAGAAGTGCACCCCAATATGGGATCATCTGTGAAATCTATCAACCCCCTTTGGGGGGATGCGCTTTTTATAAAAGGTTTTTTCTCCACAAAAATTTATGCAATAGCGAGTTTTTGAGGCCCCCACCGACCTGCCCCGTGGCCCCCGGGGGCGGACACTGAGGAGATCCCGGGGAACCCCAAACAGACATCCAAAGGCCCCCCCAAAAAGGCACGGGAAACCCCCAGGAAAAAAACCACCGCGGGACTTCCCGCTCCCCCCCCAAGAAGACCCAGGGAGGGGTTCCCGGGGGAGCCCCCAGCAGGGAAAAGTGCAGAAGCCCCGGGGAAAACCGCAGGGAGGGAACCCCAAACAGGCCTCGCCGGCAGCCGTCCACTCCCGAGAGACCCGGGCCATGGCCCCAGAGCCCCAAAGGGGCCCCGGGAAGGGCCCACCCCAAGACAGGGGCCCCGACAAGCCCAGGGTCCGGGGCCCCGGCAGGCAGCCACCGGGAAGGGGCCAAAGCACACACCCAAGCACCCACCCCCGGACACCGGAGAACTAGAAGTACACCAGGGGGCAGAGACTCCAACCACCGGCAGGCGGGGTTTGGCAAGGGGAAATCCCCCCCAATAATATGGGGGGCCTAAGTGATCCAGGAGGGGGGAGCAGCCCAAAGGGACCCAACCTGTCACAAAAAAAAAACGGGCACCACAGTCACAGTCCCCCCACTCCCACCCTCCCCAAAACACATAAAATCACTGGGCCCCAAAAGTAAAGACAAACAACAATGGGGCCCCAAACACTCACTCACACTCCCCATGCATACTCTATACTCCAAGGTCCGGGCCCCGGCCCCAGCCCCTTTAGGGGAAACCCACCCCCCCGGAAAAAGAAGGTGGCCCCCTTCCCTCCCCGGGCAAAAGACGGCAAAAAGGGGCCCGGGACCCGGGTGGTTCGGCCTGGCCCCCCCCCCAGAAACCCGGGTCCCCCCCAAACCCCCCATCCACCCCCGGGAAAGGAGGGGGCTTTTGTACAATAGAGGGGTCCACAGGGCCCCAAAAACCAGCCCCAAACCCAAAACCCCGCCCCAGGACGGAGCAGCCTACCCCCCAAAAGAGCTCCGATCCTGACCCCATGAGTCCCCCAACCCCCAGTGAACCCCCAAACAAAACCCTCGCCACAGGGCCCCCCCAAAAGGACACCGATTTTAAACCCACATGCCCCAAAACCCAAATCCCACGAAATCCCCCCCCCACAGGGGCAAACCCCCACAGGTGAACTCTATAGCCGAGAGGCCGATGAGGTCACACCCCCCCCAGCGAAAGGGCTCTACTTTAACGCCCCGCTCTGAGCACCCCCGCCAAACCCCGCTCCCCCAAAAAAAAAGTGCACCGAAACCCCGGCAAGGAAAAGGGGCCCCCCCCACAACACCCCCCCCGCCCACTGGCGCAACAGGGCAGACCCCCCCCCGAGCCCCGGGCACCCACAACAGGACCCCCCCCCCCAGCATGAGGGGGACAAAAAAAAACTCATCCACCCGCCCCCCCGGGGTTTTCAGTGTCCCCACCCCCCGCCCCCACAATCCCCCCCCCAACTCAGCCAAAAAAAAAAAAAAAAAAAAAAAAAAAACACTTTCCCTGCCCACGCAATGCCCGGGGAAAAACCCACTACCCCAAGCTCGGGCCCCACCATCCCACCCAGCCGTTTCCAAACGGCGACTCCATACCCAAAGAAGTGGATAAAAAACCCCTTCCACCCCCCCAGCTGCACCCCCTCCACGAAAACCCCCCCAAAACCCACCCCCCCAAATTTCCCCCCCCTAACACGGGACAGCCAGCAGAGCAAGCCCACCACCAAGCCCCCCCAAAATCCCCCCGGGACAGCGCCAGCAGCCCCAGCCCATAGCCCACGAGAGGGTTTACATGCACTACCCGGGTCCCTTTGGGGCCATGCGGGGGCCAACCCGCCCCAAACCCCAAAGCACACCCCCCAGCCCCCCCCCCGGGTGTAGAACAAGACGCGCTTTTTCCCGGGCCTCACCGCCCCGCCCGGCAACTGTACCCCGGGGCCCCCCAAACCCAAGGGCCAGAAACCACAGACCCCAAGGGTGGGAAGAAGGGCCCACGGCCGCACCATTTTCCCCGGGCACCCCCCCCAAACCCCCCCCAAAAAAAACCCGGGGAAAGGTCCCCCCAGCCCCCCGGCCACCCGCACCCCCGCATGGCGCCCTTAGGGCCCACCAAGTAGTCCAGCCGGCCAGCCCCCCATGGGAAGGGGGGGGCCCACATCCCAACAATCCCGGTTTAAGCCCCCCCTTACCAGGGCTCGGCACCCCCCCCCAGCCGGCGGGCCGGGGGCCCAAAAAGCCGGGGGGCCCGAGACCCAAGGGGAACCCAAGCGACCCCCGGAGAAAGGAGAGCCGAAACGCCAGCCCCGGGCACCGGGGACAGCCCCAAGACCTGCCCCCCAAAACCCAGCCGGGCCCCGGGACTAGAGGGCCCCCCCCCCTTTTCCCGGCCCCCGCCCAAAAGGGGAATGGGAAATAGGGGAAGGGGGTTTTGGGGGAAAAAAGCCCCCCAAGGGCCTCCCCCTCCGCCAGATAAAAAAAAGGGGTGTTAAATGCGTGTTGGATTTGTGCTTTTAAAAAAGAACGGTGGGGGAAAAAGGGGGTTCTAACCCTCAATGTTTTAAATGAAAATTAAAACCCTTAGAGGGGGAGGCAGGCACCAGAGGTTAGGATACGGGGGATATCCCCCCTCTTGTTTGAAGGAAAGTGGGGGCCCCCCCCAAAGGGCCCCCCTACATTTAAAAGGTCGTGAAAATTTTATAAAGGGGGGGGTTTTTTAAAAAAAAAGGGGGGGGGGGCCCCCCCCCGGGGGGGAAAAAACCCCTTTTTTTTTGGGGGCCCCCCCCCCGGGCCCCCCCCCCTTTGGGGGGGGAAAGGGGGGGGGGGGGGGAAAAGGGGTTTTGGGGGGGGGGGGGAAAGGGGGGGGCCCCCCCCCCCCCAAAACCCCCCCCCAACCCAAAAAACCCCCCTTTTAAAACCCCCAAAAGGGCGGGGGGGGTTCACCCCCGGGAAAAAAAAGGGGGGGCCCCCGGGGGCCCCCCCCCCCCGGGGGGGGGCCCCCCCCCCAAAAGGGGGGAAAAAAACCCCCACCCAAAAAAAAGGGTTTCCCCAAAAAAACCCCCAAATTTTTTTGGGGGTTTTAAAAATTTTTTTTTTAAAAAAAAATTTTTTTTTTTTTAATTTTTTTTTAAAAAAAAAAAAAAATTTTCCCCAAAAAAATTTAAAAATTTTTTTTCCTTAAAAAAATTTTTTTTTTTTTAACCCCCAAAAGGGAAAAAAATTTTTTTTTGGGGGGGAAAAAAATTTTTTTTTTAAAAAAATTTTGGGTTTGGGGGGGCCCTTTTTTTTTTTTAAATTTTAATTTTTTTTTAAAAAAAAAAAAATTTTTTTTTAAATTTTTTTGGGGGGCCTTTTTAAATTTTTTAAATTTTAAAAAAAATTTTTAAAAAAAGGGGGTTTTTTTTTTTCCCCCCTTTTTTTAAATTTTTAAAAAAAATTTTAAAAAAAGTTTTTTTTTTTTTTTAGGAAAGGGTTTTGGGGGGAAAAAAAAAGGGGAAATTTAGGGGGGAAAAAAAAAAAAAAATTTTTTTTGCCCCCAAAAAAAAGGGAAAAAGGTTTTATTTTGGGGGAAAAATTTTTTGGGAAAATTTTTTTTTTTAAAAAGGGGGGGGTTTTTTTTCCCCCCTTTTTTTTGGGGGGCCCCCTTTTTTTTTTTCCCCCGGGTTTTTTTTAAAAATTTTTTAAAAAAAAATTTTTTGGAAAAAGGAAAAAAAAAAAAAGGGGAAAAAAAAAGGGAAAAAATTTTTTTTTAAAATTTGGGGGTTTTTTTTAAAAGGGGGGGTTTTTTCAAAACCCCCAAAAAATTTTTAAAATTTTTGGGGGGGTTTTTCCCCCTTTAAAAAAATTTCCCTTCCCCTTTTTTTAAAAAAAAAAAAGGGGGGTGGGCCCGGGTTTTGGAAAAGGGGGGGAAATTTGGGGGGCCCCCCCCCTTGGGGGGGGGGGAAAAATTTTTTTTTTTTAAAAAACCCCAAAAAAAAAAAATTTTAAAAAAAAAATTTAAAATTTTTAAAAAATTTTTTTTGGAAAAAAATTTTTAAAAAAATTTTTTTTTTTTTTGGGGGGTTTAAAAATAAATTTTTTTAATTTTTTTTTTTTTTTAAAAAAAAAAGGGGGGGGTTTTTTTTGGGGGGGGGGGGGGGGGGGGGGGGGGGGGGGGGGGGGGGGGGGGGGGGGGGGGGGGGGGGGGGGGGGGGGGGGGGGGGGGGGGGGGGGGGGGGGGGGGCCCGGGGGGGGGGGGGGGGGGGGGGGGGGGGGGGGGGGTTTTTTTTTTTTTTGGGGGGGGGGGGGGGGGGGGGGGGGGGGGGGGGGGGGGGGTTTTTTTTTTTGGGGGGGGGGGGGGCCTTTCCTTTTTTTTGGGGTTTTTTTTTGGGGGGGGGGGGGGGGGGGGGGGGGGGGGGGGCCCGGGGGGGGGGAAAAGGGGGGGGGGGGGGTTTTGGGGGGGGGGGGGGGGGTTTTTGGGGGGGGGGGGTGGGTTGGGGGGGGGGGGGGGGGCCCGGGGGGGGGGGGGGTTTTTTTTTTTGGGGGGGGGGGGGGGGGTTTTTTTTTGGGGGGGGGGGGGGGGGGGGGGGGGGGGGGGGGGGGGGGGGGGGGGGGGGGGGGGGGGGGGGGGGGGGGGGGGGGGGGGGGTTGGGGGGGGGGGGGAAGGGGGGGGGGGGGAGGGGGGGGGGGGGGGGGGGGTTTTTGGGGGGGGGGGGGGTTTGGGGGGGGGGGGGGGGGGGGGGGGGGGGGGGGAAAAAAGGGGGGGGGGGGGGGGGGGGGGGGGGTTTTGGGGGGGGGGGTTGGGGGCCCCGGGGGGGGGGGGGGGGGGGGGGGGGGGGGGGGGGAAACCTTTTCTAATCTTTTTGCGGGGGGGTTTAAGTTTATTTTGAGGCGAGTTAATAAGGGATAGGGTCTTTGGGCGGGAAAGGGAAGTACTGGGTCTTTTCTGGTTTTAACAAGAGAGTGATGTTGGCAAAATTTTATATTTGGGGGAAAGTCTGCCTTTTTTTTTCGATTTCCTGCACCATTTTGGAATATTGGGGCCAAAATATTCCAGAATTCTTTGTAAAACTCTGTTGGGATCCTCTGGGCCTGGAGCCTTTTTTCTTGGGCATGCTTTTTAGAGCTTCTTGGATTTCGGCTGAAGTCAGTGGTACATCCAAGGCCATCGCTTGATTATCTGATAGTTTCGGAATTGTTACTTTGTCCAGAAATTGATCAATGTGGTGAGTATAAAGCTTTGTAGAAATCTCTGAAAGTGCTGTTTATTCTTTCAGGATCATAAATTGTATTCCCTGTCGAGTCTTTTACTGCAAATATCGTTGTTCTTTCTTTATTTATTTTTAGTTGGTTAGCTAAAAAGCTACCTGATTTATTGCCATGTTCAAAGTTTTCTACACGAAGTCTTTGTACTAAGAATTGGGTTTTTTTGTCGTTGATTTCATTTAATTCAAGTTTTGCTTTACATAGTTTTTCTCCACGTCTGTAATCAGCTCAGCAAGATGTTTTTCCGCGGTACAAGTGCAGCCATGCGGAGGAAAATATGAGCCGATTATTATAAATGAGGAAAACTCTCTCGGTGAATAAAACGGTTTACAGATTATGGAAAATGACTCCAGATCCGAACTACATGTTTTCCCCAGCACTTTTATGTCTCTGCACCAAGCTTCGTTTATATAAAAGCAGATTCCGCCTCCTCGCTTCTTCCCTGATAGCTCCGCGCTGCGATCCGCTCTGAACAGCTGGAAGTCCGGTATCAGCAGTGCGCGGTCCGGGATGTTGTCACTCAGCCATGTCTCGGTGAAGCAGAGAACCGCTGATCTGTGGAGGTCCGAGTTTTTACTGGTGAGAAGAAGTAGCTCGTCCATCTTGTTGCTTAGAGAGCGGACATTTGCCAGATGTATTGAAGGCAGTGGTGTGCGAAGTCCTCTTTTGCGGAGCTTTACCAGGGCGCCAGCACGCTTTCCCCTCCGACGCTTCCGGCGCAGTATCTCGTAGAGCGCCGCCGCTCCGCTTGCCAGAAGCTCAGTGAACCTTTGGTGAACCTCGGATCAGTGAACCTGAAGTAACTGGCTTCTTCCAAGCAGAGTCTCCCACTCTTATCTCTGAGCGCTGAGAGATGCTCGCAGGCTATCTGACTCAATTTTAATGACATTCTGCTGTTTGTGGTGTGTTTTCCTCTCTGTAGGTAAAATCCTGCTGCAGCCTCAGGACAAAGTTTTCTCCAATTCGTTGCGGCCAGTAGGGAGACTACATATATGCAGGAAGGACCTCGGTGAAGTCATGGTAGGAATGACATTACAATTTGTGACTTTCATGAGTTTGCCGAGCATATTTGCTGGGAGTTTTGGGCCAGGAGAGGAGTCAGGAGACAGCTTTTTTTTTTTTTAATCTGGAAAAAAATAAGAAAGAGCCACCAAATAAACATGAAATGCAAAATTTAAATGAATAGAAGTATTCATTAAGGCATTCCTTCCTCTTTTTAAATAATTTTGACCAATGTGACTGATCTATAATTTACTGAATTTTCAGATTGAATGTGGACACATTGTGTGCCAAGCTCCAGGAAGTCTTGGTGGGTTATCATTGGATGGGTTTGGCTTAGAAACGCATAAAGGAATAACAGAAAGGTCCCATAGACTTTTTCACTCCTGCCAAAGAAAATTAAAAAGAAATGACAAACTGAACCTACTGAGAGATAGGATGATCCAACTGATCACTAAAGACAAAGTGAAACATAAAACATCAACGAACAAACCATTGTGGAACACATATATAAACAAAAAGGAACATTATGAAACTGGACATGTGACAAAAGACCACAAATTTGCAAATTAAAGAAAATGCACAAACCAGGAAAATAAAATTTACAAAACAACTCAACCAACCATTAAAACATCAATAAGATCCACAACTGGAGACACTTGTTAACAGCCAAACGTTCAGATTGGTTGTTTTGATGCTTAATATGGTAAATAAAAGGCTTCTTACTACTTTTTAACCTTTAACCTCAATTTTTGTCATAACATGTCTATTTGTGCTTTCACTTACAGCATTCATATGGTGGGACATAAATTCGTCTTTTATTGTTTAACCCTTTCTCTCTCCTAGACATGGTGATTGACTGAGCTTTTACTGTGACTAACTCTATGTGCTCTCTTTCAGACTCTAACCTTGAAAACTGGCTCAGAGTTTGTATGTTCTTTGTTTCTAGGTGAAACGACTAAAGGAGCTACATGCATTAACATTTACTTTTCCTTCCCATAGAAAGTACTCCTGGATCAGTGCTTCTTTGTTCTCTTTGTGTCTCTGATCTGTTCTCTCTAACCCCCAGTCGGTCAAGGCAGATGGCCGCTCACACTGAGCCTGGTTCAGCAGAACCAGGCTCAGTAAACTTTATAGATTTTCAATCTATAAAGTTTACAGAAATCAAAGCAGGTCACTGACAGATCCCTCTCTCTTGTGTAATTTTATAAAACTGAGTGCTTTCATATTTAAAAGTAAATTAACTTAATTAATGGAAATAATTATATTTACACCAGATCCTCCATCAGTAAAACCTGTCCATTTATATTTAAAACACTGTTAAAATGTTTCTGCCTGAATGCTTGTGTCTGCCTTTCAGACCAAATGTTCTAAGAGGTACTTAAGAAATGATAAAAGACAGCTTATTTGTGTTTTTCCTCTACAGAACCCATTTACAGATAACTCAGAGATGCAACAGAGGACGGCTCGCGTGCTGAATTTAAACACGTGGGATGTGGCTGTTGCAGTCACCAACTTTGATTGGACAATTTTCAACTCGATGCACGAGGTTGGCCTTTACATGCATCCTTGGGCACATTTAGTTGCCTCTGAATGTGTCATGTTTCTTTCCATAAGAGCATACCGTAGCCCCTGCTAAAGTCCTCCCTCTTTATTTTACAGCAGGAACTGGTCTACTTCACCTTTAACCGCCATGTTTTCAGTAGTCACACAATGCCATTAGAGCTGCTGCTCCAGCGATGCAATGAAGTCCAGCTGTGGGTGATGACTGAGGTGCTGCTGTGTCCGACGCTCTGCAAAAGGGTCCAGCTCATCAAGAAGTTCATCAAGATTGCTGCTCAGTTAGTAGTTTTCCTCACTAAAGATTTGAGTGAGACTGGCTTTTAATACTACTGTGCTGTAACCGAAGCCTTAATTTGCATGAGAATGCAGCGCCCTCTTGTGGCAAACCACTAAGCTGCATGTAGTTTAATTCTGCTGAAACCTACCCCTTGAAATAACTAAATGATTTTTTATTTTTTAAGCTGTAAAGCACAGAGGAACCTCAACAGCTTCTTTGCCATCATTATGGGCCTGAATGCTGCTGCTGTCAGCCGCCTCAGTCAGACATGGGAGGTTGGATTTCATTTTCTCTTTCAAGAATTTATTAATATTTACAGCAGCAGTTGAACTATGTGGGAAAATATAATAATCAATGTGTATGTCCCTGCAGAAAGTTTCTGGAAAATTTAAAAAGCTGTTTTCCGAGCTGGAGACAATCACAGTAAGTGACAATCATAATAATAATAGACATTCAATTCAATTCAGTTTATTTATATAGCGCCAATTCACAACACATGTTGTCTCAAGGCACTTCACAAAAGTCAGGTACATACATTCCAATTAGTCCTAACCATTGAACAGTGCAGTCAGATTCAGTTATTTATTCAAATTGGATAAAAAGTTTTTCTATCTAACGAAACCCAACAGATTGCATCCAGTCTTTGCAGCAATCCCTCATACTGAGCATGCATGTAGCGACAGTGGAGAGGAAAAACTCCCTTTTAACAGGAAGAAACCTCCAGCAGAACCAGGCTCAGTGTGAGCGGCCATCTGCCACGGCCGACTGGGGGTTAGAGAGAACAGAGCAGAGACACAAAGAGAACAAAGAAGCACTGATCCAGGAGTCCTTTCTATGGGAAGGAAAAGTAAATGTTAATGGATGTAGCTCCTTTAGTCGTTTCACCCAGAAAGAAAGAACATATAAACTCTGAGCCAGTTTTCAAGGTTAGAGTCTGAAAGAGAGCACATAGAGTTGGTTACAGTAAAAGCTCAGTCAATCGCCATGTCTAGGAGAGAGAAAGGGTTAAACACTGAAAGACAGGGCCATGTGGATCATCGGCAGAGGGTGAGCATTAAGTTGTTGCCAGCAGAAGCTTGGACGATTCCCCTCTCCAGAAAGGTGTCACAGGTAGACGCAGAGTCAGGCCAGGTGTAGCTTCTAGGAAGAGAAAAGAGAGAGAACAAAGTTAAAAGCTGAAATAACAGCAAATAATGCAAAATTGGAGAGTAGTGTGAGAATGTAGCGAAGAGGGTGAAAGTGGTCATTATGTCCTCCAGCAGCCTAAGCCTATAGCAGCATAACTACACAGAAAGTTTCAGCTCAGATTATTTAGTTAAACAGCGCTTATTTACCACAATGTCGTTTCAAGGCACCCCACAAAGGGTCCCACTGATGGTCATTGTTATACTAAAAACCACAAGGATTGGGATACCTCTCTCTGTCAGACTGATTATAACCATTTGAAAAGGAAGGGGTCATACAGGTAGCAGAAATGGAGGGTGTGTTTGCACCACAATCATAGTAACTCTCACAGCTAAAAGGAGAGCATTGATGTTAATCCATGCTGCACCAGGGAACACGAACACGGCATATGTAGCTAAAAACAAGCACGTTTTACATTACTAAAGAATATATCATGTTTTAGTCCTTCCATAATTCACTTCTAACAACGCCTGCATGCACAGGCACACACATCCATCCCTGGATTTATGCTGATTTTCAACATTTCTTCCCAGGATCCCTCTCTGAACCACAAGGCCTACAGGGACTCATTCAAGAAGATGAAATCTCCCAAGATCCCGTTTCTTCCGCTACTCTTGAAAGGTATGTTCCTTACTCTGCTGCTCCAGGAACCCAACAAGTTGTCAAACAGTGGGAAAAAAGGGAATCATCAGGCAGTTCTTTGTTTTCATATCTAAATACTTTTAAATGAATGTAAACAAAATGTTTTTTTTCCTCTGTTTTAGATATTACATTCATCCACGAAGGCAACAAAACGTTTCACGATAATCTGGTAAATTTCGAGAAGTTGGTAGGTATTTGTGTTTTATAGCTTCTGCACAGGAAACATTCAGCAGCGTTGAATGGAAAATGTTTAACAGTCTTCATTTCTATCTCCAGCACATGATAGCAGACATGGCGAGGTTTGTCCGGGAGTGTCAGCAAGATCACGTGGGTCAGTATTCAGGTCGCTTATGCATTAGCATTTAAAGTACCTATAAATCACAAAGACACATTTATTGAGTTATAAAGCATCAGAAATGGGTTTTTTTTTTGCAGCAGCAGCTACCACTACGTTTTATATACAGGAAATGGTTCATTTTAGGGTGCGGGTTGATGAGAATCTTGTTCTCCCAAATTTTCAACTTTTTAACATGAAAAACATAAAATAAAAATGGAAAACTGCATATTTAAACGGTATCCTCCAATCCAATAAATTCAGTTTCAATTTAAATTCATTTTCAAACCAATGCATTTAATTTCAAATCACGCAAATACACATTCAGCCTGAGCAATTCAGATTCAGTTCCTGATGGCACGAGTTTCTGCCCATATTATAACCCCTAGTTGAAAAATCAGTGCATATTAAAATCTTTTGTGGGACAAAATTAATAATATTCAATTCAATACTTTTTATAACCATGCAGAAATTATATGTTACTGAGGTGAATATTTGAGAGCTGTTGATCTAAAGGATAAACATGTTATGGTTGCTAGGAGTATAACGGTTCATGTATTCATATCAAAAATGTCTGGTACAGCCCCTTTGTTCGGTACAGACATGTACCAAGCAAATACAGTGTTGTTATATACACAAGCACAATGTTTGTGTGACACCGAAAGTGACACCAAAATAAAACAGACTCCCAACTATCACTAAACTCTCCTATTTGGGAACATTATTCTTTTTCATGCAGCTACAATGGAGAAGAACAGGTAGGACGAACCAAAACTTGGTGTCAACGTACGCGTTTTTCAACAGCAATAAGACACATAGCTCACTCTGCACTTCACTGAATTCCTCACCTAAAACAATGTCAAGCTGAATGTAAACATCACAGATACTAGAGAAAAGTCCAAATCCAGTCGCCAGGAGCATTCAACCAGTCCTTTAAAACCAAAGAACATACCAAACCATGATCTTTGTGTACAGCCACACCCCTACTTTGTAGCAGCAATTTAAAATGAAATGTGTTCCTCTGAACAAAGCTTTCCTTGCTTTGTGCCCCCATACTCCAAAAACATGAGTAGTTTGGACCCAGTCCTTGAGCATGAATTGTAAATTGAAACTGCCTTTTTCATTTATAATATAAGGGAAATGGACACTGTTTCAGGCATTTGAATTCAGGCATTGTTGAAACACTGTTCTTCTTCTAGGAAATGGAATAGCTCAAAAGAGCAGCTCAGAGGTTCGAGCCTACACTGATTACCTTCACGTCATTGACAATCAGCAGACCCTGTTCGAACTGTCACACAGGCTGGAGCCTCGTGCTTAGACAGGAGCTTATCCTATTCCTCCCACTCTGTGGAATTGCCAAGGATCAACCCATCACTGTCTCAGCTCATAGTGCTCAGGACTCGTTCAACAATCCTGGGAAGTCTGCACGGTTCTGACTCAAACACAAGATGGAGCAGTTAAATTAGGAGGCTGTCACCAGAGACCTAAACAAGCAGTGAAAGAAACACGCGAGGAAGGCCACAGAAATTTTTTGGATCCACAACCACGTGACAGATCCATTCAGCCACACTTCAACAGAAAAGCTGCAGCACCAGCAGCTGAACTGCAGCAACAGCAGAAGCCTTGAGTGGCAGCCATTTATCAATACATCTTCAGGGTCTAAAGCTGCTGCTGATTCTATTATGACCTGCAGATGGCAGAAGTTAGCCAGTGTAGATGTTCTCTGACAACAGCACACTGCAACAAATGCTTCCAGTTTTCCAGTTTATTAATAATGTTGCACTTTACTTTGAATTGCATTAATGTTAATTAAACAATGGATCTCATAACCTATCGAAATAGATTATTGAATGTCCCTGCTAGACAGGATTAAGGAAATTTCTGCATATTTCTCAGGATCAACATTTATTTAGAATCAATGCTAAAACTGACACTTCAGTTAAAGATTGGAAAAGAAAAATGCACTGCAGCTAATAGTCACTGGGATCAAGGAGAGAACACAAATAAACAAAAACTGGCAAACATAAACATTTTAAGTCAAGGAAGTTAAAGGATAAACTTATCTTAACTGATTAAAATCTAAACAGACAGGAAAATTTGTTTTACTTGGTCCTGGCTGGACCTCTGCAGGTGTATGGTTCCAACATCCTCTCTCAGCTTGGCTGACATGGAAATCAAGGCACAAAAAGCTGTTCAAATCAGATTCTTGTTTGAAAGTTTTAAACTGGCAAAATAACGATCATTCATGCAAAAGACAAACAGACATTAAAAGAATACTTTCCTAAGCATAACAACTCACATAGTTTTCATACTGTGGAGATCTCGAGACACCGTCTGCATGGAATAGGAAGTTATTTTGAATAGACCTGGAGTCCAGTCAAGACTTTTAAATTGACATGAAGAAAAGCAGAGCTCTGGTAGTTCAATGGTCAATTTTGAGTTGTTTGTATGTACTACAATAATTAGCAACAATAAAATAAAGTATAAAACTGAAATACAACCTTTTTATGATATTTTTACATTTTTGATGATTTGGCTCAAGATTAGGACAGATAGAAAGTCCCTTAGGCATACTTTGTGTTTGCCAGCTCAACATCATCTACTCTCTCAGTCATGAAACGTAGTTCCAGGAGTAAAACTGTCGACACACAACATGAAGATGTCTTGAGATAATTAATGTTATGACAATGATTGTTAAATATTTGAATATTCCAACTGCATATTTTTTCAGTGCATTATTATATTTCCTTACTATTATTTCCAAGTGCTGCTTATTAGAGGAGGCTTTACACAGTGCATGCAGTAATAGTGTAGAAAGCTCAAGAGTGTACATTATACAGTATTTTGTTGGTATGTCAAAGCAGAATTTAATGCTAAAGTTTGTGTTGAAAATACCGGTAATCTTTTGTAAAGCACTGGCAAAAGGTCCCGCGTCCAGTTGTGTTGTTGACAATCAGTCAAAGAAATCAGGAAATGGCTTTAGCTTTTGGTTTGTAATCATTGGTAAAACAAAAAAAGAACTGGAAACTCATCTGACCTCCTTTATCTCAGAAAACAGAAACTAAGTTAAAATAGGCTGAAATTTACACAGAAATATAAATCAATTGCACGAATTAAATGACAGCACTTTCTGGATTAGAATAGTAAAACCTAAAAAATCTCTTTATGTGCAATGTGTATTCTCACTACAGCACTACAGTGCATCAGTTTAAAAATAAATAAGGTAGGCGTGATCAAGTGTTTCTTAGGGTGACTTCTAGAATATTTGCTTTTTATATTTTGGATTTCCCAGCCTATCATCATATTGGATAAACTTGCTTTATCAGTCTGTCTTCTTATCAGCGATTATTTATATTGTAGATACATGTTCAAACTCTGCGTATTGATGTTTATTTCATTCTTATTTTGTCAATAGATTTAACATTTCACATGTTTCTGTTCAATCCTTTCTGTACGCTTGTCTGTGACATGGACCGACCATCTCTGTCAACTGTGCATGCAATAAAAGCTTTTCATGCACCGCCCAAAGATTTTGTGACTGATTTTCAATCACTGAATTTGGAAACCTCTGACCGGCTGATACAGATTTTAGCAAAATCTGACATCTCTTTGAGAACCATAAATGTCAATACTTTTTTCTACCTTCTGGTTATAACATAACACATAAAGTTCTTATACAATCATCCACCCACTGTTTTCTCGTTATGCGAGATTGGGGGTACCAGTTCCAGGAGGGAACCCCAGATAACCCTCTTACCAGCGACACCCTCCTGCTCATCCTGGAGGATCCCAAGGCATTCCCAGGCCATGTGGGAGATCTGGGTCTTCCCCGGGTCATTTCAACATTATATTTAAAATAAAGAAGCTATGATTTACTGCTTTGTGTGTTACTGCGAAATTATTGTTTCAATTATTTAAAATATACAGGAGTCTTAAGAAGGTTTTCTGTGGTTAATTATTTTATTAGTGGCAAAACGTTCCTATTTGGGTGAGAGAGACAGCAGTTAATGTCACACAGCTCTGCAGTTGGGCATTAAACTAAAATTTAAAAAATTGCATGGTTAGAATTACTAAAAGCAATCCCCAGGTGTATTCACTGGGGAGTTAGTGGACCTTTACCATAACTCGCAGATTTCCAAAAGAGGCATATTCCATGACAGACAGAATTGGACTCATTTGTACTATATTCAGCCTCCAATTATCTGCTGATGTCTAATTCACAGCTGGCATGTCTCCATGGAAAATAGTTTTCTTTTTTGAAGCTTCTTACATGTTATATGCTTCCTCAAAACGTTTTTAATACCTCAGTGATACAGAAAATAGCTAATGTTGAGTCTTTTTCCTCAGTAATAACTTCCCAGCCTGGGGAACGCTGTTGTGCTAAGCTGGGCTCTGCTGCCATTCCTTCCCACTGCCGTATTATGGTTATTCAGGAGGGTTTGCTACAAAGTCAGTGAGTTGATGCAACCAGCTTGGCTTCCTTAGATAGAAAACTTTTTGCCAACTGGCATAAAAAACTTAATTTGACTGCGTTGACTTCTAAGAACACAGGTTGATGATCTATCTGCTGGGTATTGCTGCCTGATGCACCTCCACCGGCAGCTTTGCAACTGTGCTGCAATAAACACCTTTGTGAGTCATTAGCTGGCGACCACGAGTCATAGATGTTTGGCTCCTTTAACCCCAGTACATCTCCTGGTGGAAGAGCGATGGCAGGGATTTCCACAGCATTGACTAGATTGTAAAATTGAATTTGATTCCATCTCATTGAATTTAAACCTGTTTACATGGTTGCTTTGATTATATACTGTATTTCTGTATATAAATTTGATCTGTTTGTCATGTATATAAATGTGCAATAAAAATAAACTAAATTGAAATGAATAGTCAGCACCGGTAATGTTTTTTATGATGCATTCACTGTTCGGAAAAATAATAAATCTTTTTTTTATTTTTTGTTTTTGGGCACTGCCGATCACTGATAAGGACTGGTCAACTGTAAAATCGTCCAATTCTGGTCACCAGCTGATTTCTAAGTACATCTCTAAAACATTTTGAACTGCTGAGACACAATGATTGGCTTAGCCCTGATCATTGAAGTGATAAAAGTTATAACACTTTCTGAAAAATAAAAGAACTTTAAAAAAAGCATCCAACTCCTATCTTTTATTAGAGCTTGAAGGCGGAGGTGTGACCCAGATGCCCTCTCCGACTTTAACCAGGTGTCCTCTTTGGCCTTTAACATGGCACGACCCCCCGCCGTGCCGGGGCCTCGCACCCTGCCATTTCCTCCTAAACACCGCAGGCACTGTATCATTTCCCTGTCACCAAATGACTAGCTAGCTGCTGCGTCGTGCTAATGAGAGGAAGAGAAAGCAGATGAGAAGAATCTGCAGGAAGACCGGCTCTTCATTTCCCTCTCCTGGAATACAATACACAGAATCAATCTTCCATCCTCAATTTGTCTGTCTGGAGCCACTGAGGCTGCTGGGAGGAATTAGGAGCAACACAACAGTTATTATTGTTGAAGAAAATCTTATTGGAGAAAGGGTTTGACCTGCCCACCTCCCCAAAAATACCAGTGTGATTCAGGGCTGCAATTTGTATATCACAATGTCAATAATATGGCCTCTTTTAACCCCGACGGCATTAGGATCATGAAGTTAGCAAATTTCTTTATTCAAAGATTATTTTGGAATAAAAAATGTGAACTGTGTTTCTTTAAGTAGATTAATTCTAAGTTTCATTTTTTTTTATATCCATAAAAAGTTTTGTGTTTGTAAATTTGTGAAAAATTACCTAATTTTTTACTTTACTGCAACTAACAATGTTTTAAGCATTTATTTATAAAGACAACAAAAAAAAAAAAAACAATCAGGAAATCGTCTCACTTTTCAATTAACCTCAATTAATTTGCTAAAAACAAGATAGCAGTTTTGATAAGATAACACTTTCCATACACTGATGCAAAGTTAAAGGTTTTATTTAGTTCTGAGTAGGTTAATCAGATGCAGACGGAGGGGAGAAGACAGATAAAGGATGAGTAATCTAATGTGTTGCTTTCTCATACAAATCTATCAGTTCCTTTCAATAGGTTTTTGCAACAGGCTTGGCTGAATGAATTACACTAGTCTGTTAGTATTCTGCCTCCGCAGTACAAAAGGTCAATGTCAAATGCACCTCATTTAAAAGTCAATAGCGACCATGCACATCATCTCCTGGGAATTTGGTGCGGGATCCCTCCAGACAGCATTGTGTATCATTCAGTTAGCAGAGGGCAGCCGGAGAGCTTTTTTCAATCTTGACCTTCTAATAAAATATGCTGCTGATCCAAAATAACATGGTCTAAAATAGAGACGTGTGCTCCAGAAAAATCACGGCCAGACTCCAGGGAGATGAGCAGCAGCGGTGGACGCAGACACAACAGGTTCAACACCAGCCTGAGCACTAAAACTAATAAAATTAAAACGATGATTTAAATGTGAATTACTGTGAATGTAAGAAACATGCATGGACCAATAATACATACTATTACATAATACATTTTGTTAACATCGTTTTTAAAGTAGTTTCAACACATGATAAAAATGCTCCCCCCTGACTAAATGACTTTCTCACAGAGACAAGAGCAAAGCAACTCCAGCTACAACCCATTTAGCTGGAGGCTCTTTGGTTCGGAGGTGGAAGGACCACACATATGTGGAGGCACGCTGCTTGGTGCGGTACACTGGACATTCATAGGTGTTCCTGATCTCCTGCTCCTCAGCAGGCATAGCTCGAACATACAGCACCGGCATGGAGGGGGTGAGATCTCTAAGGAAAGCCTCAGAGATGACGCCAGACTCAATATCCCAACGGGCCCCTAAGAGGAGACAGAACCATGTTTATGCTGGACCTGATAAACTGAAGGCCGAATTACACTATAATAATGAGCTTATAAAACAAGACGGTCATTTTTGGTTCATTGATTCCGACCTTCCATGAAGAGTCCATGGATGTATGCTCCTTCCCTCGGAGGATGTCCAAAGTCCTCTTTCACCTTCTTTGTTACGTCAACAGTCAGAGTCATTTTGTCTAGGGGCCACTGAGTCTTGCGAGCGATACTCTGCAGTACAGCTGAAACAACATGGCTCCACATTATTTCTGTGAATGCTATTAAGTATTTATGTCTGATCCCCACCTACTTGTGTAGTCCTTGTTGTATTATAACTGTTCAAATGTCAAAATACTCAGCTCTTTAAGGCAATGATGGTTATGACTCCTGCTGTTTATAAATTCAGTACATTGTAAGAGATTTGAAATAAAAAAAACGTTTATGTGATGGAAAAGTTTACTGCAAAGCTTCAATTGAAAGCTGACTTGTGTATGGACTTGTGGGCTCCTGTCATTGTTTACTTTGGTTTATTTGACATATGGATATGTTCATTTTTTTAATATTTGCCTATTTTGGGGATATGACATAATATTTTGAAAGATGTGTAACTATTATTTCAAGTTTGGTTGGAAACCTGTTTTTGAATGTAACCAACATACTGCTTCTTAATGTTTCTGCTATATTTTAGTTTCTGGTTGAAGTTTACATTTACCAACAATCTAATTTCCTGTTTTCATTTCCACCTATCCTTATATAACTCAGTTTAATATACTTTTAAAGAGATTCATTAAAATTCCAATGTTTCATCATCGTTTAAGCCTAAAGTAAAGACGTCTTTCAGCTTAAATGCTTAGACTTCACTTTTTCAACTAAATTTAACACATCAGCTTCTGTTATTCAGTACGCTTGCACTGTTTTTCTCACTCTAGATTAGTTTAGTTTTTGCTTCTCTTTCAGTTCGGCCCCTTCAGCAGATCAGCTTTCCCATTCTGTTTATAGCATTAAAGAAGCAAATGCATTTTTTTTTTCGTATTCGTTATTTAAAAGGTAAAACGGGCTGGGGGTTAGGGTTAGTTAAAACTCACCTGTAAGGAAGGACTGTGGGTTGAAGAGCCCTGATAGCCAAACAACTGCAGGTAGAACAAAGTCTTGAGTCCAACTGTCCAACTCATGGCAGCTGCTCATTAGATCATTTAACCTATGAGAAAGTACTTCATTACTAAATCTTGTATTGTTAAAATATTATGTAACAACTTGTACCATAACACACATGATTAAACCTAGTAGAGGCTATAAGATGGAGATGAAAATGTACCACTGTGCCAGTGTTTTAGTTGAGGGAAAAGCCAGTCTAGCCCAAGAATCTGGAACAAAGTCATTGAAAAGTGCAGACAGTAGAGTCTCCATACTGGAGGAGATGGTGAGTTCTCCCTGTTGAAAAGCGGAAAACCCTTTGCTGAAACACAAAGCTACTGTTTATATAGTAATTTTATTGCTAGTGCAAAGTAAGCCGTACCTTCAGGCCAGCGTCCAGCTCATTAAGGGACTTCCTTATTTCTGCTAGCAGAAGATTCATGCGTTCACACTCCTGGAAGCACACTAAGATATAGGGGCTTCGCTCTGTAATCTTTGCCATCATCTCTACAACATTGTATTCCTCAGGAAGCTTCTCCAGAATGTCTTCGATTATGTCCATAACCTGTCAAATAAAACACACTGGAAATGCATACTTTATACAGTGCCCTGCAAACATATTTACACCCCTTGAACCTTTCATCTAACAAGATATGGCGATGAAACTAAAATGAATAACATGATTAAAGACGGTAATCCACCAAAAAAGTAGCCAAGAGGCACATAGCAACTTTCAAGGAGCTACAGGGTTTGCACACATAAGGTGAAAGAATCTGTTGACACTGGATGAACTCAACAAATTGTTTTTTTTTGCAAGAGAGACATCAAAAAGCCATAGTTGAAAGAAACAATAAGAAGTTTTATTTGCATGTTGGAAGAAGTTGCTTTGGTCAGAGGAGACCAACATTTTACTTTTGACCTACATAGAAATCGCTATGTGTGGTGAAAGGCTGCATATAAATCTTCGCACACCATCTCCACAGTGAAACATGGTGGTGGCAGCATCATGCTGTGGGAGGCTTTTCTTCGGCACGGACAAGGAAGCAAATAAGGGTTGATGGGAAGATGGACGGAGTTAAGTGGCCATAAACATCAAGCCAGAGCTGCAACGGAGCAATTTAGATCAAATCATGTTTATGTGTTAGAATGGATCAGTCAAAGTCCAGACCTAAATCAAATTGAGAATCTGTGACATGTATGTTCACAGATGCTGTCCATCCAATCAGACTGAGCTGGAGCTTTTTTGCCAATAGATAATCCAAAGTATTCACTCAGGGGGATCAAACACACACCACATCTTTCAGTTTTGTTTTGATAAAAAAAGAAAACTGCATATCATTTTCCTTCTGCTTCACCATTATTCCTTATTCTGTCCTGGTCTATTATAAAATAAGAATTATAGATGTTTGTGGTTGCAACATGACAAAATGTGAAAAAGTGCAAGGGGTATTATAACATTCGCAGGACACCGTGTTTACATCTGCATATTCTCTGCAGCTTTCATCAGAGGAAGTGACTTTGTTTCTCCTCACCTTCTCCTCTGTGCTCTCAGTGGCTTCGTCTCGTCTGGACGGGTCCTGGGGCTGCAGGTCACACAGAGACCTGAACAGGTTTTCTGAGGTGACAGTGAGGCACTCCAAGTCGGCGTTTAGATGAAGGCCGTATACCATGGGGTTCTCAGTGGGGAGGTTTTCATCGATATAAGCATGGTAACCCGTGTAGTCCAGAAATGGAGGAGCCAGAAATCCCGGACACAGAAAAAGCTCGGCTTCAAACTATGAACATGAAAGAAAAAAAATGGTAAGAGTTCAGACTTACTTACGTATAACCTCAACGAAACTGCGTGTGTTTTTAGGATTCAATAAAAATTGCAGAGCTAATAGCTGGATTGTAAAAAAAAATGCAGCTTCTTTAAACATAAAACCTGCTTTGGTTCGAAAAACGTGAAAATGAATACATTTTGAATAATAAGCACCAACTAAGTAAATTTAGACTAAAACTGCCAACGTAAAGCATACAGAGAAATCACAACTATATTACAACTGGGGTGACTCTAAATGCAGTTCAGTTTTCCATCTCAAGAGGGCACTCTTTACTTAAACAATAATACATAGACATTCTAAAGAAAACTAGTTTTTATACTTTGGCACTGCTGAAATTAATATCACAGAGGTATAAAGGTAATTCAAACAAATAAGTTGAGATATTTATGATTCCAAACTTTTGAGTAACAAAAAAGATTAAATAAACAATGAAAAACAGTTTTTTGTTAACCTGGAAGGAACACCAGCAGCCATGGCAAAAAGAACAACAACCCTTGTGAGATCTAAGGTTTTAAAAAACATTAGTCTTTGGCTTCTAGCTAGTTTTAAAGTTATTTAAATGTAACATCTTATAAAAAAAAAGAAAAACATCGCACCACAAATTCCACCATGCCATAATTAATCAAATAAAAAAGAAGCCAAAATGGAAAAGTTTGAAATAAGAAAGGAGATACATTAAGGCAGCGCTCCTGCATAGTTTTCATGTAATAATTCCCAGACCTTTTACTTCTTTTTAGCCAATTTTTAAAAAGCAAATATCAATGTTTCCAATTAATTTGTGGCTTATATTTCCTCAGTGGTTAGGCTTTAAGAAGAAAGGATGGAAGCAAGCAATCATAAATACATTCATATTCAATAAATTTGAATATGTGTTGCGATGAGGCTCATTTGTCAGATCAAAAGGAAATAAATAAAAAAACACTACCTTTAAGCAGGTATTAAACATACTTTGGTGTAAGCCTAAATTTTTCTATATTTAAAAAAATGTTTTTTTTCATTGGTCTGATGTAATGTTCTCTTAAATACATCTCCAATACAGTGTTTTCATTAACAATAGGTGGAAAACCATCATAATTAACAAAAATAAAGTTCTGAAAACACCAGATCAGGGGTAATTAGTCTATATATGTTTGACTTAGTGATTTGAGTTACTGAAATAGTAGTTTTCAATAGTATTTGAATTTATTAAAAATGCTGTCGTTAGATTCCATACTTCCAGGCTCTTTCAAACTTTGTGGGAACTTAGACAGAGTTTGGAAAATCTTTCAATTTAGAAGGGGTGTACTTTCTTTTTACCCCATATACTTGATAATAAAGAATCATTTTCTGAGGTCATCATAACAGCTGACCTACCATGTTAGGATTCATAAATTCTTGCAGATAGGTCTTGCAGAGTCTTCTATCCCAGACGTCCGTGATGTGTCCCCCATACATGATCTCTCCGAACAGATAGCGCAAGTCCGCCCAAGGCACCTGCATGGACTTTACCAGAGGCAGAGGGGCGTCAAAGGAAAAAGAAAGAAAAAAGAGGAAGACCCCCAGGGATATTAAAGAAATGTTAAACAAGTTCAGAGAACTGAAAGACTTAAAACTTTCTGCAAATGCATTTATATATACAGTCATGGTAAAAAGTGCAGGGCTTTTGGGGTGCACTTATTTTGAACACAGAAATGGAGCATGCATTTGTTATTTTTGCTTCATCTTTGTTCAAATTACAAGAAAATGGGGGAATCTGTGTTGTGTGGTTGTCTATGCTTCGATTAAACTAAAGTTAGACCCAAATAAATTATAATATTTAATAAACCTTGTTAAAGCCCAGATCACTTATACATTAGAACCCTATAATTGTATTCACTTTTCACCATGACTGCACATATATTTAGAGCCATATTCAATTGAAACATCAAGGGCCAGCTACACTACAGCATCCTAACTAAGCACCTCCAGGCCATATTACGGTAGGGAAACATAGCAAAATGATGTTTCTTTACACAAAGTGATGCGCTGTATGACAGAGCAGTCTCTGCCTCAGCGGGAGATTATGATCCCTGAGCGTGAAGGAGGAAGAACAGAACATGCGATTCATAACAAATTACAAAAGCTGTAGGTTCAGTATCATTTGTACCTGTATTGTTTTGCAAATTGGTTCCTTCATCAGCTCTAATTGCAGTGATCACTTATGTAGCGTTGTGAACTGTCACATTGGCTGCGTGTAATTACATTTTGGATAACGCTTCATTGCCCTCCTAATGAATCCTCTGTATACGCACATACAGGTTAGTGTTTGGTTAACGTAATGAAGGACATTCGTTTTTGGAGGGCAGAATACCTTGGAGATGTAATTGGTTATGACGCGTAATGGGAGTTCTAAGAGAAATGCATTAGGAGTTGTGAGGGGTGCAAATCTAAAAGAATAGATTTTTTTGTCTTTGTGAAATAAAGCTAAATTATAGGTTGTGGATTTGAAAAAAAAAGACAGCAATGATCATTTTTCACAAATACCACTGCAACAAAAGACTTTAAAGAAACAACTGGAGACACTTCAGAGTAATTCAACATCCTTGTCTGACATTAATGTCGATAATAATACCATTATCCCAATGAATTTCATCATTTAGGTAGTTGTAAAAACACATTAAAAGTTTCATTAAGGTAAAACAAAAAACAAAAAGAAATGAAAAAATGAGTTTAATTGAGAATAATAAATACTTTTGAGTTGGCCTCCATGTAGTTATATAAAACGTGGGCAGAGATGGTGAGGTCTGCTGTGCTGAAGGGGTAGTTGTGGTTCCACCCTTGGGGACCAAATTTTCTGCGCTCTGTTACACAGGCATGGAAGAAACAGAGGGAGAATAACATGGAGTTGAACTCTTGCCCTCTGGAGCACATATCCAGGGTGTCCTGCAAAGAAAAAAAAACACATGTATACTGTACATTAATACGTT
Organism: Crenichthys baileyi; assembly: GCA_036173005.1. Taxonomy (NCBI): domain Eukaryota; kingdom Metazoa; phylum Chordata; class Actinopteri; order Cyprinodontiformes; family Goodeidae; genus Crenichthys; species Crenichthys baileyi. The sequence goes on from JAHHUM010002462.1 coordinate 111,337, forward strand.
TCACGGGACTCATGTCAAAACGCACCTAAGAGCAAAAGTATTTTTGGCACACCTGACTGAAGTTGTTGAGGGCATCGTGTAGGCTGGGATTCATGCCAGAGGGGGGCTCGTTTGTGATTTTGATGGCATTCTCCAGTATGCCTCTAGGGATAACGTGCTGCTCGGGGTTCTGTACTGGTTCTGCAGTGATGAAGACCCTGTAGCTGGCATGGCAGTCTACTGCTGCTGTCTCCAGGAGATCATCAAGCGTAGGCAGCCAACGAGCCACAAGGTGTACATTCTGGAAAACAAAAATATCAGGAAGTTTACTGCAAAGGTTCAGGTTTACCAGGCCAATTATTTCCAAAAATGATTTTCTGCGCTCTTGATTTGTTTGAAAACCCTTACCAATTCACTTAGCAAACCGCTTCTCTCTAAAGTAGCCATTTATGGAGCTGATCTAGCCAATTAGGCCTTTTATTGAACCAAATTGAGTTTATTTCCCCTGTTCCGGGGATGAGATAATATCATTAGTGTCACAAGGAGGCTCAGAGCACAGTTTTGAGTCACCGCAGCGTCCTTTGCAGAGAGTAATAAGAGCCCATACCTGCAAAATGACCCAGTGTCCCTGTTCGGAGGCATGTCTGAGAACCCTCTCTGCTACCTCCTCCTGCCCCTGTCCCAGGGACACATTGTGCAAAGTTCCCCGGTCAATGGAAAATCCCAGCTTTAAACCTGCATTCAAAAAGTATTTACAATGTACGTCCAAACTTCAGAGGGTATGCAAGTAACAAACAAGAAGTATGGTACCTAGTTTCTCAACATCTCTTAGTGGATCCACTCCAGGTGAGAGGATGAAGAACATGGAGGTTGAGGGACTGCTTTCCTCAAACAGCTTCTCAAATTCCAGCCTGGTGCTCACATATTTAGTTCCCATGCTTTCTTCCACAAACTTCCTATAGAGAAAACATTATGAGAAGGCGAGTCATATACAGATGTTGAAAATACAAATCCACTGTGCTTTGCAAAATTATTCACACCCCTTGAAAAATTTTAAGTATTTTGCTGTATTTCTGTACCAGCTTTACACTTTTAGAGACTGAAATGTTTGCCCATTCCTGCTTTGTAAAACAGCTCAAGCTCACATTGGACGGAGAGAGTTTGTGAACATTTTCAAACAATATTTAAATCTTGCCACCAATTCTCAATTAGGTTTAAGTCTGGACTTTGGGGCTACTCTAACACATTAACTTCCCTTGATCAAAACCAATCCATAGTAGCTCTGGATGTGCGTTTAGGGTTGTTGTCCTGCTGGGGGAGTTGAACTCTGTGCAGGATTATGTGAAGTGTTAGTTTCCTGCAACACAGTTTGTTTTGCATGTGGACTAAAAAGTTCACATGCAAAACAAACAGGTGCTCTCCTTTGGCCAGAGCACCTTCATCCACATGTTGGCTGGATAATTGAACATCTTATGGCATTCTTTCAATGATGGTTTTCTACATGCCACTATTCCATAAAGGCCACATTTGTGGAGCAAATGACTAATAGCAGTTTTATGAACAGATCCCCCTGAGCTGTAGATCTCTGCTGCTACTCCACAGATAACATGGATCTACCTCTTGGCTGATTCTCTTGTTAATGTTCTCCTTGGCCAACATGCCAGTTTTTTTTTGTAGGTTTATAGCTGAAGTATTTCCATTTCTGCATGATGGATTGAACAGTGCTCCATGTGAGGTTCAAATCTATTGGTTTTTACCCTAACACTGTTTTAAACCTCCAAAACTTTCTCCTTGACCTGTCTGCTGTGTTCCTTGGTCTTCATGATGTAGATTCTTCATTATTGTTCCACAACAATCCTCTGAAGCCTTCACACGACAGCTGTTTTAAGGTCACACACGGGGGGGACTCTACATAGTAATTTGGGGAGTTTTGAAAGTAACTTTGTCTGCAGTTTAATGATGGGTATTAGAGTAAAAGGGAATTAATACATATGCATGCCACACTTTTCAGTTTTGTTTTAAATAATTTGGAACAATTGTATAATTTTTGTCCCACTTTATAAACACCTACGTTGTGTTAGTCTGTCACATAAAACCACGTTATAATTTATCCTTGTAAAACGACAACATGCCAAAAGGTTAAAGCTGTTTCAATACTTTTGCTAGCAAGGTTGTTTAACTTTGGTTAGTTATTTACCTCACTGCATAGGTTAGCCTATCAGGTCGGAGTGCTCTGAGGATAATGAGCTTCTGAAGGGTGCTCTTATTCTTCCAGTCCTGAGGTAGCTTTTCATCCTCAGGACAACTCGATTCAACAATCTTCCTCCAGCGTTTCGGTGAACTCTCCACGTCTTTGTCAAGCCCGCTGAATTTCTCCATTGTAGAGATTGTCTACAACCAAGTAAAAGGCATTATCAGCTCGCTCTGAGGTGAAACACAGTATGTAGTGAAAAATGTGACTCACGTAATACAATTATTGTACCATACCTTAATGCCACCCCAGGTTTGTGGAGACAGGAACGACACAGCACTGACGTTTGTAGCTTCTACTGGGAAATGAAGCAGGAACTCAAACTCCTGGGGATCAATCAGACCCTGACTGAGGAGAATCTAAGGCAAAGAACCACAAGCAGTTATTTAATCTATGTGGTTTTGATATGTTTTTAGTCATGTATGGCGAACAGTAAAAAAAATTGTTTTTTTTTCTTTGTTAACTTTACTTGCTGAATAAGTGTCAGTAAATGTGAAAAAGCCACATGGACAGCCTTCAAAGTTGGACAATCCCTAGGAAGAAAACAGTTGCCGCGGTGACAGATAATTACATTATGCCATAAGAGCCAACCCACCTCTCAGAACCAACTGTCTGAACAGCAGCCACGAGCGAGGTGTGAGAGGTAATCAATAGCAGCGTATGGTATTGCTGACTGCTTTTAATTGAAGTTAATGTGGGGCAGAAAAGTACTTTGATTGATGAGAATGACAGCAGGCCCCACCTTTGAGGGCGGACCTCGGTCCCTCACCTGGAAGGCAGTGTTTGACAAGAAGGTTAACTTGTCTCTCTCCAACAGGCCCTGGCTGGTGTACAGGAATACAGAATAGGTGATGGCCTCAGTGAGGGTGCGCACTCTGGCCTGTACATCCTCGTCCCATTCTGCATGCTCCATTGCTTTGTTAAACACAGAGTAAAAGCCCTGGAATAAAACCAAAGAAAACAAAATTCTCATTAGCTACAGTACCCCTCAGAAGTTTTAATATTCTTTGAACCTTTTTTGTGATCAACACAAAACAACCAAAGAAGCACTGAAGGAGAAATACATTGACTCGTTGTTTTAAACATTTTTATAGCAAATAGAAACCTGTAAAGTGCAATGAGTCAAAACTCTGTAGAGCCCCCTCTTTGCTGCTATGATAGCTGCCAGTTTTTTTTTGGGTGGGTTGTCTCTACAAGCTTTATACACCTAGAGAATGATTTTTTTACACATTTTCTTTGAAAAACAGCTCAAGCTAAATTAGATTGGATGGAAAGCATAAGTGCAATTTATTTATCAAGTCTTGCCACAAATTCTCAATTGGATTTAGGTCTGGACTTTGACTGGGGCCATTCTAAGATATTAATATGCTTCTAAATCATAAATCACTCCATAGGAGCTCTGGCTGCATGTTCAGCATTGTTGCCCTGTTGAAAGCTAAACCTTCACTCCAGTCTGCAGTTTTTTGCAGCCTCTAACAGGTTTTCTTCCAGGATTGCCCTGCATTTAGCCCTCTTGATTAGAAAAGCATGTATGCTTCCACTTCACAGTTGTGCACTACTCTGTGTTTGTCTATCACATAATATCTATATGAAACACATTAAACTTTGTTGTTGTAATGTGACAGTAGATGAACAACTTCTAGGGGGTATAATACTGTAAAGGCAACTTGAGCTCGAGTGAATCAACAGTAAAAAAAAATTTTAAAAACATAAAGCAATTTTCATAAACAGTCAAGCACACTAAAAGAGAGATGGCAACAAGAAAAAGAGAAAACTGGTCAAAGAGGAAATTCGGAGAGTATTGTAAACATTTGTCCCTCTGAGAGCGCTCCAGGGTGAAAGTTTCACCTTGAGAGAAAACTGGTACATGGGGTTAATCTTGCTGAGGTCATTGATGATAAAAAATAGGAGCGACGCTCTTTCAGCCGCTGGGCGGTATAGTTCCCGAGCCTCGTTGATCTTTGTCTCGTTCTCTCTGGCCTCCACCACCTGTGTGTTCCGATTGCACAAAATGAGTTATTAGGCTCTCAGTCATGCTCCAAAACCCTCCCATTACACATATGCCTAACTACACATCATTTACAGCTAATGCAATAAAATGATCCACTTGCTGTTGTATGACATATAATAACACCTAGGCAACCAACGAAAAAAAAACACCACACAGAACCATTTCTGTGTAATAACTTTACCTTGCACTGAATGTGAGTGGCCATGCACTTGGTATTTTCCAGTTGCTCCACCAGAGAGTTGTCACTCAGAAAACTACCATGGGCGGCAGACAAATGACTCAGGAGGTCATCTTCAAACTTTTTGAGCTCAATTTTGAAGTGGTTTTGCTGCATGGTGAGCTGCATCTGGGTAGATAACGTTTCAGATTTAAAGTTGTTTTTGTTAACTAAAAACTTGCATGTACACAAACTCGTCAGTTCTCCAAAAATGTAACCAGGTTCACCTTGAGTCTCTCCAGGTCAGGTCTCTCACTGGACACTACCCTTCCCAGCAGCTGATCCCCCAAGCCTTCAGGCGTCACTGTGAAGTTAATGAGGGTGGTCTGGGCCTGGAGCTCGGGAGGGAAGTGTGGATTGGCCAGCTTGGTGTGCAGAATGAGCTGAAAGTTCTTGTTGTACTCACACTCCTTGTCCCCAAAAATAATATACCTAGATAACAGAAAAATAAAAAAAGGGAAATAATTGGCTTGATTGTTGTGATTATGTGTTTAATAAATAAAATTTATGAACTAAACAGAATACAACTAATGATTTTTTGTAAAAAAAAAACAAAAAACAAATACAGTAAGGCAGCTGCATCTTAAAGCTAGATTAAGGGATAATAACTTGCTGTAACAAAAGCTGATTATTTGTATATACACTACCGGTAAAAGGTTTTAGATACACTTTTTCACTTAATGGGTCTCTTTATTTTCATGACTAATTCAATTGTAGATTCTCACCAAAGGTTACAAAGCTATTAGTGAACACACATGGAATCATATAGTAAACAAAAAGTATGAAATAACTTTAAATATTTTTATATTTTAGATTCTTAAAAAATAGCCCCTCTTTGCTTTGATTACTGCTTTGCTCTCTTGGCGTTCTCTCCATGAGCTTCATGAGGTGGTCGCCTAAAATGTTTTTCCAAAGATTCTTGAAAGAACTTCCCAGAGGTTCATTAAGAGACGGCCAAAGGTTAATATTTCAGTCATCACAGCAAAGGTAAGCTACTTTAAGGAACCTAAAATATAACACATATAAAGTTCTTTCGCAATTTGTCATTTGCTACATAATTACATGTGTTCATTCACTGTTTTGATGCCTTCAGTGAGAATCTACGTACAATGTAAATAGCCATAAACATAAAGAAAACCATTAAATGAGAAAGGCGTTCTAAAACTTTTGTAGTGTAGTGGAAAAAATGTTAAACATTTATCTTTCCAGCTGAAAAAAATAACATGATCTGAGTGCTTATATCATAAACTAAACTTTTTTCGTAAAGTGCCTTGAGATGGCATTCGTTGTGAATTGGCGCTAAATGCTGTAAATAAACTGAATTGAATAAAATTTAACTTCTGCCTAACAGAGGTACAACGAGATCTTGTGCCACATGTCTCCTGATACTACGTACAACTGGTAAATATTTTGATTCTACTCTATCATATAAAATCTTTCATGATTTAGCACCACCCCAACACAATCACTTGTTAGAAAGAACACAAACAGATCAACTAAAGCAGGTTATACAGGATATTACTTTGTGTCATTCATGAAACTCATTTGGACGCATACATTGTCATATGGAGCATACCTGGAACTCTGTACCAAATGAAACTGTAAACCTAAAAGCATGGTTGCTTGAAAACAAAAGCTGCAGCTCAAATACAGTACAGCAAACAGTCATGCATTTTATATGTTTTGCTTTTGTTTTTATTTCAGTTTCTTTGTTTTGTTTGTTCTTATTTATCAGAGATTACAAACCGGCACATTAGCAAAAGGATCCAAAATAGCATCTCACTACAAATTTGTGTATTTATATTTATCTTCTCTATATGTTTATACACATTACCCCAGTTGTAAATAAATACAGCTGAAACTTGAAGTCTGTCCTGGTTAACAAGACTCACTTGCTGTCAGGGCTGTAACTTCCACTGGTGAAGTAAGTGTAAACTAATATTATTTCTGAATATGAACGTTGGTGCTTTCAGGTTGACATGGTATCTAATCTTTATGCTCTTCTTTTGAAGTAAGAAAGGAAGTAGTTCCTGGCTTAATTCGTTAACAGTCGTCTGATAACGCTTCTTGTGAGGGTGAACTCGATTTAAATGATTATGATTACATGTGTAAACACTGAGAATATTGCATTAGCTGCTAATGGCAAGAAAGCTGGCGTCTGCTTTGCAGCTTCCAAACAGTGCTAAACCAAAGGGCTATTTTACACTTGTTAATCAAGTCTGGATTTAATCATCTCTAATTTAAGACCAAATACACAACTCGGACTGATTAAACCCAAACTGGATGATTCTACAATTTCCACAAAGATTGGTCTAAGATTAATGGAAACTTTTTTCTATTTGTGAAAGGTGACAAAAAGAGTATTTTCAAAACCTAATTTGGTATTAAGTCCACCTCAGGTTGAAAGAGTTCTTAGTTTTTCCAAATATATTGCCTAAATCGTCTTGTGTTTCATATCATCATGTCTTGTAAACTGCTCCGACTGAGAAAAACGACACATAATTAAAAAAGTAAGAATTTCACAAACATGAAGTGCTTCAAACTCATGACAACTATGACCCTCTGAACTAAGCCACTTTAACCTTATACTTTGATGGATTCGACCTGATACCAATTTTGTTTACATTATGTACAAATATCCTTCCACAAATATGAGATATGATAACAACACCAGCCAATAGTTATCTACTCCTGTGTTTAAATTAAATTAGCAGTTGCTTGACGAACCTGGTGGCTTTTCATTTATCTCTAATTGCCCATTGGATGTCAAACAAGGCCCCAATTTTTATGGCACAAGATCCTCATGGCATAGGTATGGTTCAACTCTATATCTTCACAAGCCAGAATTAATGTACTATTGATAGAACCATTACTCCACCAAATTAAAGTCCTTGCTGATGGATTGGCTTGTAGTCTTCCGTCAGCCATGAAAGGAATAATTAGTATTCATTACTTCACACTCTACAACATTCCAATTATTAATGAACTTCAGCTGTGGAGCCCTACCAGATCCATCATGGCTGACCCAGCAGGTTGTATTAATCATCGACAGAAACAAGTGTGTGGGTCATCTACAAGGGATAAACTTATAATCAGATTTGCTATGATAAATTGTTACGTCTGGACAGACAGGACTCCAAAAAAAGCTTTATGAACATCCACCAAAAAAAAGCTCAATATTAATGCTTAGACATGAAGGAGAGCAAGAAAGATGTAAGCATTTCACAGGAGGAAATCAAAGCAGAACATCAATATGTGGTATTATCTATTTATGCTGCTGGTTGTCTGCTTTATAGAACTTATTGTATTTAAGGGTAAGGGGTAACTGTGGTAGTTGTGGAGCAGCTATTTCAGTGTAACTGTTTAGTTTGCGATGCAGATGCCAAACTGCAGCATTATTAGATGCTTTTGAAGTCAGAGCTTTGAACTCACTCGACTATTTTGCTAAATATTTTTGAACAAAAGCCTTTAGCATGACCAGTACTTAATAATAAAAGTCAATGAACCTTAAATGTAAAGCCATATTTACATAAATGGTCACATTCACGGCACTTTAAAATGATCAATATTGGTTTCCCTAGCGAAAACTCAACTCAACCTAGTGTTGGTCTGCTGTCTATGATTTAAGGTCTGCCAAATTCCACATGAGCAGTTTGGCTCATGGACATGTAATTATTATATCATGGACTATTTTCAAGTGCACATTATTCTGTTGATTTCACAAACAATGCAGGCCCCCTTCACAAAACACTTGAAAGCAGGGTTAAGATGCTTTCAAACAGATTACCTGAGTCGCCAAGGTAGGTAGTCATAGGCCCACATCCTCGCGGGCCGGTTTCACAGGTCTAAGGAGTGATGTAGTGATGACTACAGTGACTAAGGGTTTGTGTGAGCAGCCAGCATCAGGATTTACAAATACACGTTTAGTGTGTAGTGCTGACGTCGATGCCATATGATACCTGCTGTCATCCTGCACTGCCGGCTATATAATTAGGACACTCCCAGACTTCAGAGGCAGCGAGTCTTTGCAAGTTTATGATAGAAATATTTTGTAAAAGAGTTAAGTGTTTTCCAAACTTTACAATGACATTAGTGGTGGGAGAAAGACTGTGTTTCCTGCTGTGACTCCCTGTCTGTCTGCAGGAAGAAGCTGAATCACTAGTCATTACATGTTATGATGCTCAAAGCAAAGTTATGAATTTCTGAAGCCGGATAAGTTCTGTCAATACATGATTAACAAGTCAAGATGTACGTTTATTAAATACAGGACCCTTATATGTCAAATCAGATAGATCCTCAGAAAGAAAAGCCAGAAAATTAATTTGGGACTAAATTTCTATCACTGTCAGGAAAAACAGAAACTGCAGCTTCCTGAACGCCACTGGTGTGAGTTACGTGGGAGATAATCACAACAATAATGTTGACTAGAGAATACTGATAAAGAGCCATTTGAAATTTTATTGCAGTTTTAAACTACACAGGATTCAAGCGTTTACATCCCATTAATTTAGTATCAGAGCGGGATCGCCAAATGTCTAATCTTAAATGACTTGGAATCGGGGAAAACCTGATTTGGACATCCCTGTAATAATACTGATGGATTATCCCACCAAATCTGAAGAAAATCCAGATATGAAGAGTCGTTTTAGTGTTAACTGACCTAGTAACCGTTTACTGAAAGATTTCAGTAAAATGTCAGATGATGGAGGACTAATGACTCTAGTCTGTTGCAAGCAAGCCTTTTGTGAGAAACAGTAGACCTTATGCATAAACACGTTGATCCTCAATTCAGCTTTTACTCTAAAGTTCATCTATTCAATATTCATCACACCTAAAAGAATGTAAACACACAAATATACATCTATCACCCATCTTGAGGGGCCGATCAATAGCTTGACCTCAGGGGTTCAGAACACGGGCCACAAATCCATTTATAATCTAAAGGGGGGGCATAGCAATGCATTTACTCATGTCTTACTGGTGTTTTGTAGCCCCAAAAGATTCAGCAATCTATTGTTGAGGTTTTTTCAACTTTCTGTTATATCGACTTATTAAATGCACTGATTTGACTTTCTTTATCTTTGATGTTTCTTAGGACTAAAATGTTTCAGCACTAACCTTCCTTTTTTAATAGTTCTCTTTCCCAGTAGAGGCTCCATGACTGGGTCTACCTTTTCAGGGAGATTTTCTATTAGGACGGTTTCTCCCCAGACAAGAGCTTGTTCAATCACTTCCATATACCTGCAACAATGAGTGAAAAATCAAACTTGACATACATTTTTTTTTATATACTGTATATTATTTTCCAGAAAAACTAAAACAAATGATTTTTCACCCTTTCTGTCCCACTTGCACCACCCTCAGCTCTGGCCCGAGTTGGTTTCTGATCCACTTGATGGCCTGCTGCTGTGGGTCGATGATGAGTGGCCAACGCTCACTGGTGGTCAGGATGGCTGCATTTTCAGTTGACATCCTATCACTTGGCAAGCCCTGGTTGTGCCAGGCTGCGACAGTGGCGTCATCTGTAAGCATGAGGATCGGATCCAGGCCGTCTGTCAGGGCCACAGAGACCTGGAACAAAATCAGAGGATTGAGGTCACTCTAGTGGACTCCAGTTAGCAGACAAAATGCTGGAGCTGTTTACAGAGCAAATGTTTCCTTCACAAACAATTGTAATACTATATACTTTGCAAAACTGGTTTTACCTTCTGGGACTGAAGAAATGGAACCCAAGAATTGTTGAAAAGCTCCACACGGTACTGGCTCGTGAAATAACCCAAGTACGAGATGAAAGCTGACGTGAGGAGGACGTCGCCACACAGAGTTTTCTGCTGTTTCTCATACTGGACAATCGCCTGGGACCAGCGTTCCCTTTCTGCCTGCAGGGGGTTAAAGGGATAGGTTTGAATTTTTAAAGTGACATTCTGTTCAGAGGTTATAAGCAGCTAATGTCATACCTGTAGTAAATAACTTTCTTTGGGGTCTTCCTTTCGTATAAATATCTAGTTTACTTAAACCCAAAGACTAAAGCTAAAGACTAGCCAGAGAGGGGCCAAAAACAAAGCTGACTTCTACGCCTTATAACACAGATGTTTCTGAAGTTTCCAAAGCAGCATTTGGATCAATTGCAGTGAGCCTTTTTCTTTCCTTTTGTATTAGAGGTGTACTATGATAGTGGAAGTCTACTTTAGTCTTGGCCCCTCTTGGACTAGCCCACGGTTCTGCAACCTGTGGCACACATAAGCCACACATGAGTATTCCTTGGCCCTTAATGACCTTTATAATATAGAACTAAACAGTGTTTTTAAATATAAATGCTTTCTAAAATAAAGGCTACCCTTTGCTTTTTTTCCAATGCAATATCTGCATATTTCATATCAGACTGAGACAAGCAAAACATTTTTTTGCCCTTTTTTGTCAATTAGTCTATAAACTACATAATTGTTCTTCATTTATTTTCAATAAATAAGGAAATGTCTTTTTGAGAAAATATGTCTATTTAAAACTTTTCTCAAAGGATCATGTATGTTTTGAGGCCCAAGAGGAGAGGGAATAGCTCTTTGGATTGTAAAGGAGGCTGACCCCTGAACAGCTTTTGGGATTAACTACTGCGGATTTATACTAAAATGGAGTCACCAAAAGAGTTATCACCAATATGTAAAAAAATGTGCTGCTTATAACCTTTTAGCTTTACATTAAAAAAAATCCTGAACTATGCCCTTTAAACTATACTTCAATGTTACTATAAATACATACAGTACATAAAATAAAAATTCAAGAAAGAGATCAGCAGCATATGGACCCTTTCCTTCTCCATGTGCTACCCAAACTGAAAAGATTTCTGAATATATACAGAATTCAATGAATCCAACTGCAAATCTGCGTGGAGATTCTCTCTGCATCAATTCAGCATTTATTTAAACCTTCTATACTGTGACTGTGACGGCCTCCAGCAATAAATCAAGCGTGGCATTTTCTTACATGGGGCAGTGGATCTAGAATATGTCACATAATAAATTCTCAGACAGTTAAAAATCACTATAATTTTACTCTAATGTATTATGGATTGCCTGTAATATCACTCAGTCTGGGGTGAGACATTGTTAATTTCCAACAGCTGTTGTGGCTTTGAGGTAAGTTAATGATTAAACATAGACGGACTGATTTATTAGTCTGAACACTTGCTTCCAGGTCAATGCCATAAAGACAAAACATTTATCTTTATATGCTTAAAAGCTAAGATGTTTCATGCAATCGGCATTTATTTTCCAGAATAAGAAAGTCGAACTTGCAAAATGGCTACTAAAATAACCAGCTGTTATTTCACATTAATGCAAAGATTTTCAAAAGAAAATGCATGAAGAGTAATTAGATTAGATAAATAAGATTTATATATCATTTTTATAATGTGTAGAGTCATAGTTTATGAAAACAAATCTGCAGAAGGCATTTTTTGTCCTGATAAAACCTGTCTAATGTTCAGAAAAAAGGCTTATTTGCATAGTCTTTTAGCCATTTCTCCTCCATTCTCCATTTTGGAAAATGCCCAGACAGCCAGTTGCCCAGCTCAGCCATGCGTTTTCTGTGGACCGGCCCACTCTAACCGTCTCACATGTCCACAGTATGCTGTTGGACCAGGCTGTAAGATCTTCCTTTCCCTGTTCTGCTCATGCAACTGTCAAGGTTTCCTGCAAGGGCATCACAACTTTCAGTCCAGATTACCATTGCAATTTGATTACCAGCATGTCCCCCAATAAGTCTCAGTTAATTCGATGCCAGGTTAGGTTCAGTGACACCACCGAACTCCTCTATGTCACATTGTTTACCATTAGGCCTTTGACGAGTCGGTTGGCCAGCTCTATGGTCTGGGTGGTTCGTGTCACCTCCTCCTGACAACTGATTTTCTCAGCTGTAGCTTTTTCAAACTGAGCTGTTAGGCTTTGAAGGTTGGCATCCAGATCCTACGGAAACAAAGCAAATCCTGCAAATCAGATACTATTAACAAGATCATTTGTATGGAACTGCATCTCAATAAAAATAAAGGGGAGTTCACCAATAAAATGTCCAAGCGCTTTGTCCAAGAATATTGAGTGAAAGTTTAGAGGAGAATAAAATGGGGTAGCAAAAGGTGCACAAGCAACAGGCAACCTATTAGCCTTAAGATGAAAAAAATGTTTAGGAATTTCATGGTGATTCGTAGCGTATCAGGATAATTTTCATTGCAACAATGCAGTAAAGATCTCGGACCAAGTTCTGTGGGAAAATACTGTACAAAACAGGGATGACCCTTCCAGTACATCCAATACATCTATATTTCACTTCCATTTGTCAGTTTATTTGAAAAGGACAGGCTTTGGTATTTGTTAAATCTGAACACTTTTATATGACTTTTGTTTGCATAAAAACAAAGCATATTATACAAGGTGTGAAATGAAAATACAAAAGCGGGGCTTAAGATGCTTCCCATCAAAGTTCTTAATTGGATGGAAATAAATATTAATATCCCCAGTCAGTCTAATGATGGAGGTGGTGCTTGTGACCAAGTGCATGAACTATGATTTAAATGAGAAAAAATCCTTAAAAGCATGAAATGGTAGCCAGTCTCTAATTAGTCTAAATGTATAAACGTTTGCTTTTTCAATTGCTCAACATCTTGACATGTGAATTCAAGCTTTTACTCATATAAGTAGTTAATACATGAATGTCATTACCAGAATTAATGAACGTTTTGAAGACATTCATATTCATTGAGAGGTGCTTGTAATTAAGTACGACAAAAGCACTTACCGCCAGTTTCTTTTGAACTGCCAAAAATTTAGCTGTTGCCATTTCTAGATCTGCATTAGCTTGTGACAATGCACAGCGTTTTGGGATAACCTCACAATAAATCTGAAGAGAAAAGAGAGATATTACAGAATGGTACTTCCAAATTGAATAAAATATAATAACAATTAAGTCCATGTCAAACCTCATAGTATCTGACGATATTGATAGTCCAGGCACAAAGTCCAGCTGCAGCTGTAGATTTGGTCCAAACTAGATCAGGGTGGAAGTCTGGGTTTCTTAAATATTGTTGCTTCACCACAGTCAGGCAGGACTCAGGGATGTGCTCTTTGTCATATGACACCAGGGTGTGCAGAAAATCATCTACCTAGTAAATAAAACAGGAGAGTTAAAGCAATTTTTAAAGCCTCATGGGGTTCAACCCCAATTCCAGTGAAGTTGGGAAATTGTGTAAAACATAAATAAAAAGAAAATACAATGGTTTTCAAATCCAGATCAACATATATGCAATTGACTATGCTTCAAGACAAGAATGTTTTTTGCAAATATTCACTTACAAAGAATTTGATGCTTCCAAAAAAGCTGGAACAGGGGTATGTTTACCACTGTGTTACATCTCCTTTCCTTGTGACAAGACTCAATAAGCGTTCGGGAGCTGAGAACTAATTGTTGAAGCTTTGTAGGTGGGATTCGTTTCCATTCTTGCTTGATGTACAACTTCAGTTTCAGTCAGTCTGGGGTCTCTGTCTCTGTTGTCGTATTTTGCGTGCTTAATCCGCCACGCATTTTCAATAGGAGACAGGTGTGGACTGAAGACAGGCCAGTCTAGTACTACGTCTCTTTTACTACAAAGCCAGGCTGTTGTAAGACATGCAGAATGTGGCTTGGCATTGTCTTGCTGAAATAAGCTGAAACATCCCTGAAAAAGACGTTGCTTGGATGCCAGCATATAAGGCTCCAAAACCTGTATGTACCTTTCAGCATTATTCAATTAAATTCAATTCAGTTTATTTATATAGCGCCAATTCACAACACATGTCTTCTCAAGGCACTTCATTAATGGTGCACAGATCACAGATGCTGGCTTTTGAACTTTGCGCAGATAACAGTCCTTTTCCTCTTGGACCAGAGGACACGATATCCATGATTTCCAAAAAACAATTTGAAATGTGAACTCATCAGACCACAGCACACTTTTAAACTTTGCATCAGTCCATCTCAGTTGAGATCAGCCTGGAACTTCCTTGCAATTGGGAACCTGACCCATCATTGCTGGTGAACAACTGAGCCTTTTGGGGATGCTCCTTTTACACCCAATCATGACACGCTACTGGCCTGTGAAATGCTCCAAACAGCTGTGTTTTGAGCATTCCTCAACTTTCCCAGTCTTTTGTTGCCCCTGTATCAGCTTTTTTGGAATGTGTTGCAAGTATCAAGTTAAAAATGATTGAATATTTACGAAAAAAAAAAAAAAAGTTTAACAGTTTGAACATTAAATATTTTGTCTTTGTAGTGTATGTAATTGCATATAGGTGGAACAGGATTTGCAAATCATTGTATTTTGTTTTCATTTATGTTTTGCACAATGTCCCACCTTTGTTGGAATTGTGGTTGTAAAAATTTGAGAGCATTCAAAAATTTGGGTAGCGAAACATATAGTTTATGTTTATAAAATAGTAACACAAAATTCAAAAGACCGGCCAAACCACATTATTTATGTTTCCACCAGCTTACCATGTGTGTAATATTTGTGTATCTTTAACCGTTTTCTAGCTGTACTTGCAGATGCAGCAAGACATCTAGAAGCATTTCAATACACATGCTCCACTACTGGGTGAGTAACCATAATATTAGAGCCACTGAGCTGTAATGTGAGCTTTGGAGAGCTGTTGGGCAGAACCTAGGTCAAGGACTTCTCACGAATTAGACTGACATTAATCAGGATAATGTGATTGAAATGATGACTGCATAACCTTGCCCATGAAGGCCCTTGCCGCCTTCCAGCTCCGATCCTTAGGTACACGGCCGTGAGGAGCCAGCAAGACCATGACAGCTGCTGCAACATTGGTTACCGCTGCTGGCGGGTTTGGAAAGGCCTTCAGCTCAGTAAGATTCACCTACAAATAAATACAGATATTCAGAATATATATACGGATATATATACATATATATAAATGTATAAAGTACTGAGGATGTGATGGAACCTTATTAAGTGTGTTTAGTGCTTCCACTGCAGCTGTCAGCGAGGGCTCTGCTTTAGTGAGGTCAGTTTCACAATCCTTTCTTTTGATAGCAATTTCTGCCTGCATGACAGCAACCTGTGCAAAGTAATCATTGAAACTAAATGATAACCTGCATATGTAGTAAAAAGCGTGATCTGTGATAACAAAAAAGTGGATAAACCAACACATAACAGGTTTTCTAACCTTTTTTGCTTCCACATCTGCTGCTTCTCTCTTCTTGCTTACTTTTTCAGTCTGCAACCCAATCTTTGTTAAAAGAGCTCCGATATTTTCATTTTTTAAGGTCAGCTCAGTTTCTTGCGACGCTAACTTGGCTTTTAAATCATCAACCTAAAAAAGGAGGAAATAACATGTATGATAGTAAAAAATCAAAGTAAAATTGCTCCCTAAATGCCTAGATGAGCTAATGAGAGCACAGGTTGAAGAGACCAGACCTGTGCAGCAGTGCTCTGTAGTTTCTGAAGGCCACTGTCAAGCCGGTTCTTCTTGTGCTGAAGCTGAGCCCGGCTTTTCTCCAGAAGGTTTCTGTACAGGGTGATTTGCTGGAGAAAGCTCTTGGGGGTGGTGTAATTGTACCTCTTCTCATTTCGCAGGTATTTTTCACTTGCCTGGTTGACACTGTTGTGAACGTAGGCCATGAAAAGACTGATGGATTCTTGGACAGCAGGCTATAAAAATAAGTGGGGAGAGGGGAGAACGGGGTGAGCTGGATTAAGTGGGGTTTAACATCCCCAACCTGATGGGCACTGAAATATTATCTTCATAAACTTTGAATTCATCTACAAGTTGTGCCATCTTACTTGGCTGGCCCTGACTTACTCAATCTGAAATTTAGGTGCAGCCAGCAGGAATGATTGGGCTTTGAGACCTCTGTGAAAATAATGTGTTTAAAGCACTGACATGCTGCTTGTAAAACATGCACACTGTTTACATTATATCTGCTCCTCTCCAACTTTCTAAACAGCTGTGGTGCGACATTTCAACTAAGCATTCATGATGCACGGCCTCTATTAATCACACAGTTAGCAATCAATTAAAGCTAAAACAAATGAGCAGAGAATATGAAGATCAAACCTCACCATAACTCACAAAAAAGCCATTGTTAATGATCATAGATCTGTGAGATGAGAAAATCATTATTAATTAAGATCTGACATGAAGCGTTTTGATAAAGCATGCTGTGTTGCTTTGAGACGTGAAAGAAGCTCATTGATTGGCCTCGTATAACAAATATTATGTATTTCTAACTTTTAATAAACGACCACTACATTTCTTAGGCTCCTGCCTCCTAAAGAAGATAAACAATCATTCATGACTTCAGATTCAATGTTTTATACATTGGTTTGTAGCAGCATTATAAACGCACCCTAACTCATTTATATCAACACAAACCTCTTACTACCCAACTTCTTTATGTTTTAGCAACGACAACCTTTATATCAGTTCAGTGTATCAGCTCAGTGTTTAAACAATAGCCATTGGTCAGTTGTACTTTTTAGTAGATATTGCTCCGTTTATAGTTCAATTCCTCTTTTAACCCAATACAGCTGCTATAAACTCCATTATTCCTGAATATGAACATCCGCACACAGATCTACATACAAACAGGGAAAGTTCGCCGTCTGGCAAATGTTCACGTATGTAATGAGACTTCCTGGTTTTGACAGCTGCGCCACCTTAGAGGGTCGTTATGTGCTTAATCAGTCTTCTCTCATTAACATAAATGACTGTGGGTTGTGATCGTTCCGCTGCTGTGATGGAAAACAATGATATCCCAACGCTCACTGTGAGTCTCTGGGCATGTGTTCGGCAATTTGTCAGTACCTCGCTGGAGGACTAATGATGACAGATCTATGGAAAACTTAATTCAGCTGTGCTCCAATAATTAGAAAATGTTCACTGAAGTCTAAACCAGCCCTGAGTGTGAAAGTGCACGATAAACCTTGGCAAAACACCATAATCCCGATCTCCAGTGCCTTGCAAAAACAATGAGACTTTTTCACACTTGTTAGATTACCACCACAAACCTCGAAACAAAGTAGTGGGTAACTGTGAATTGATAGGAAAATAATACATGGCTGAAAATGTATTCAGCCCCTGGAATCTGATACCCCTAAACAAATCCCAACCAACCAACTGCTTTTAGAGGCCATCTAATTAGTACACAAAGTCCAGCTGTGTGTAATTAGGTAGAAACTGCTGTTTTGTTAAGGCCTCAAAGGTTTGTTTAGAGCCCATTATTGAAAATACAGCATCATAAACACCAAGGAGCACATCAGGGAGGTTACAATAAAGTAGTGCAGAAGTTTAAAGCAGGGTTAAGATAACAGATAATATTCCATGCTTTGGAAAACAGAACAGAATACCTTTAAATGCATCATCTACAAGAGCAATAAGTATGGCCAAACTGGAAAACAACCATGACATGGCCAAAACTGGAAGGTCAGGCAATGAGAGCATTGATTAGAGTAGAAGACAAGAAGCTCAGTTTGCCACAAGCCATGTAAGGGACACAACAAACATGCAGAAGAATGTTTTTTGGCCAGATAACACCAAAACTAAACATTTTGGATTACATGCAGCAATCTATGAGTGGCAGAGAATAATCCTGCAGATCACAATGAACACGCCATCCCAAAATTAAAATATGTTTGTGGCAGAATCATGCTGTGGGCAGGCTTTTCTTCAGCAGAGACACGAAGATCAGAGCTGATTGGAAAAAGTATGGAGATAAATACAGGACCTGTTGCCTTTAAGAAAAACCTGTTAGAGGCTGAGAAAGACCGGGGTGGAGGTTCATCTTCCAGCAGAACAATGACCCTAAACATGCAGCTAGAGATGCAATCGAGTGGTTTAGATCAAAGCACATTCAGGATGTATAACTACATCCAGTTCAAAGATTTAAGCTTTAAAATTGATGTTCACACAACCTCTTCATCCAGTTTGACTGAGTTTGATACACTTGGAAAGAAGAATGAGCAAAAGGTTAGTTTGTACGTATGTAAAGCTGGTAGAACCATATCCCATTAAACACACAGCTGTAACAGCAGCAAACGTGGTTCCTTTAAAGACTGTATCAAGCAGTCTGAATACAAAAAGACCCTTCATTTTCCAGATTTCTATTTGAAAGTTTTTTATACAAATCCATGCATCATTTTCTTTCCACTTCACAAATATGCTCTACTTTGGGTTGAACAATCACATAAATCCAAATAAAATTTTGTGACAAACCTACATACAACTTCATACAGTGCACTGCATATAAATGTTAGAAATAACATTTTTGTGATATTACTCGCCCCAGTTTCTCTGTTTAGACAAATAGTGAAAATGAGACAGTTAAAAAATAATGATTTCATTCCTAATCTGACTATCGTTCTAAGTGGGCGACAGATGGTGATATAAGATGCATGTTCTCAATCAACAGGCTTACCTCAATTCCATCGATTTCGTGGATGAACCTGTAGCTCACCGACTGCAGAGCTTCAGTTGTCCAAGGATGAAACCAGTCGATGGTTGTGCAGTTAATGAGGGCCGGGAACTGACGGGCCCTGACGCGTAGGGCGCTGCCCACAGGAGACGTACACAGTACTACCTGCAAACAACGACCAGCAGATCTGAGCACCAGGGCATGTGCTAAATACCTCTTCTAAAATCTAAACATCTTATTAAAGCTGAAATGAAAATGCTTTCTTCTAATAGTCTCTGTGTTTCATAATTGATGATAGATCAACTATCAAGGCTTTGCCAGGAGGGATTAAAAGAAATGTCAAAATTTTTAAGGAATTTTCACCGTGAGTTGTTGATGCACTCGATGTGTAAAGAATTCCCAGCAGCTCTCCCTGTCATCCAGCAGTCCTAGGCTGCGCACCTCTCTTCTCAACCCGCACACAATATTTTCAATCTCCTCTTCACAGAAGATCTGTGGAACTTCACCTAAGGTGAAAAAAACGTATAATCACAAATGGAAGAGTTCTGGCAATGACGATTAATTAGTTCTAATTTCATCTAATAAAAGCAAAAAAGACAAAAGATATCTCATTTTTAAAACAGCACAAATCCCATGATTTTAAATCTGACCTGATGCCAGTAAGTGATTAATAATGACCAGAAACCGGTCATCAGTTATCTGTGCATCCGTCAGGAGCAAGGTCACGCGCTGATTCTTTACTCCAGCTTTTAGTAATAATCCTGCAAGATCCACCTGGTAAAAAATTGTAAATAAGGCCAAACCACACAAGGAATGGTTGTGATTGTCAAGCTAATGTCGGGTCTACTGAAAAGTTCAAGCTGTTTAATAACCAAGATTCCATTTTTTGAAAATTAATGAATAAAGTGAAAGATTTATTGCATCAGTGAGATATTAAAATACTTCAAAGTGGCTCTTAATTGTATCTGACAAATATTTCTTGCTCCACTGAAGAAGCTGAAAAAATGAATTACATTAACAACTTGAAGCTGAGCAAAAAGGCTTAAATCAATACATTTCATGCAGACAGTAAGCAAACAGAGCAGGGATTTTAATAACATTTAAGTAGTTAATTATCATTTGCATCAGGAAACTATGAGTAAAAAATACATTTAGTGCAACTGGTATTTACCTTGAGGTCCTGGGTGCTGTAACCCTTTCTCAGTGTGATTTGGAAAACTTCCACTGAAGACATATAGGCAGCGAGGCGAGTAAGACTCTGCTTTCCACTGCCCCCAACCCCAACCAGTAAACCATGACTCCTTGGAGCCTCCAGGATACGACTGATGCGACAGCTGATAAAAGCATAACCTTTGTTAAGGCTCTAAAGACATGTTCCACCACATTTATTATTATTATTTATGTTTTTTATTATCATCAACTCATATTTTATCCAGCTCATGGTGTAAATTATAAATACTGTATTAATAATAAGTCAAAGAATGCTCACACATGTTGTATGGCATCTTCAAACAACACCAGATTCATGGCTGGATAGAGCTCATTGTAGCTTTCCAAGGCCTCAGTGAGGATGGTCCTGAGCGTAGACCAGTTAGTGAGAGGGACATAAGAAGATCCTCCGCCCATGTTGGCAAAGTGGCAATAGAGTAAGGGCTGTTTGTCCACCGTTTCAATCTCCAGTCCCTGAAGGAGGACAAGCTTGTGATTTTTTTTTCTCTAAGGATTGTATTCTGCAGGTAAAGAGCTGCTGCTTATTGTATTCATTTGAATCTGCGTTGTACCTCAAAGCATTCATGCATAGTCTCCATTCGGATCTTCTGGAAAACCTGCAGGTCCTTCACATCCACCAGTCTGTCTGAGTACACTCTGCAAGACTCGTGGAGCCACAAACCCACCAGGTCAGTGCTTTCCCTCACGGTCTCTGGACCAGCTAAAAGGATGCCCTAAACAACAAAAATAATCACATCTATATTTCATCAACAATTTCTAAGCTGGGCATAATCTCCGCTTACTATATGCAGCACCTGAAAGATGTTAGATATGTCTCGAAGATTAAAGATGTAGTGAAACTTGATGGCTGTAGGTAGAAAACTGTGAACCATCCTGTCATGAAGAGTTGTGGCAGCTCGAACAACAGCAGTGGCGCTTTTCTGGACCGACTGACTGAAAGCTCTTTGTTTTAAATGGCCACACAAGATCTGACCATAGATTGATGCCTGAGACTCCGGCGAGGGGAAGTTTACTGCAAACACTGAGAAATGTCTCTGTTGGAGGCAAAGAGACAATTAAAAATGAACATATACAGCACTATATAGCAAGGTTGAAGACAAAACTTTAAAAGCATCTCTTGATAATTAACATATCTGGACATAATCATCACTGTATTAGAATCTCTAATTACAAAGGAAAACTGCTTTCTGAAACAGAAAAATTGAAAATTTGATTTTACTCTAAATTAGACTTTTATCAGGATACATAAAATATACATAAAATGTATTTATTACCAGAATAAGTAAAATAATGTAAAAAAGGAATATTTTTGCTAAGAATAAACATGATAGCATTGTGGATTTTTAGAATAACATCGGATGTTTTTTTCATTTGGCCCATTTTTACGTAATTTAAACATATAAATTTCATTTTGTATGCTTTTAAGTAAGATATATATACATATGCTGTCTTTACACAATCTCAACCTCATAGATGGAATAATTATAACAACATTTAAATTCATACTTGAATAATCACATCAATCACATCTAATTTTAACCCCCCCACTCATATCATTGTTAATTATATTTTGTTTACAATGTGGGACACTGAAACACTAAAAAAAAACTCCTGATGACAAACACAAATATTTAGAATTTGCTATTTAATAATTCCCCACTCTTTATTAATCCACAAACCCACTTTAAATATAGTGCACTGACTTTAAGAAACACATTTATATTGAAAGATAAAATGAAGATCAGTGCACAATAAGGGGGTTGTTTCGTTTTTAAACATACCTGCAACCTGGGGTTGATAATGAAGCTGCCAGCGGTTGGATTCATGCATGCAACATACTGGGTATTTTGGACTTCTTTTAAAGTCAGTTTCTGTCTGCAATACCTAAAACAAGCAGGAAGAATTAGTGAGGTGCAATAAATTTGCAATGTATCCACATACAGCAATGCTGATTCCCCATGTTATAAATAACACATGTTGCTGCTACTACAGGTCAGTCTGTTTTGCAAAAAAGTCCTGCTAGAGTTTAGTAATAAGTCTGTCAAGAGAAGTTTTGTGGAAAAAATATGGCTTGTGTTATACGGTGTCACGTAGAAGCATTTTCTCACCAGTGCCCATAATCCAGATGCTGACGTATTAGTGCATGAGGCTGCACTGTCCCATAGCTGTCAACGGCTGGTATGTTCATGTCATCTATAAAATAGACAAGCCTCCTGTTGCCTACAGGCGAGTAGGTTCTTCCTGCTCTTTTCTCTAATGGTCGCTCCAAAATCTCTACAAAAAAAAAACAACTGGTGAAAAACACAACTTGCAAATACAAAGAAATTATACATACAGTGTCTTGCAAAAAAATTACTTTGAGATTTGGTCATATTAGAACCAGAAATTTCAATGTATTTTATTGAGATTCCATTCCTGTGGTGAAACATGGTGGTAAAGGCATCATGCTGTGGGAACCTTTTTTCCATCCAGGAACAGGAAAGCTGGTGAGAGGGAAAGCTGAATGGAGGTAAATACATAGAAAATCCTGGAAGAAAACCTGTTGGAGGTGCGGATGTTCACCTTCCAGCAGGACAAGGACCCTAAACATCACTCAGAGCTACAAATAATGGTTTAGATCGAAGCATACTCATGTGTTAGGATGACCGAAACAAAGTCCAGACCTAAATACAAATAAGAATCTATAGTAGGATTTGAAAGTGGGGACTTGCAGCTGTGGAAAACGTGATTCAACAAAGCATCAGCTTAGATTGACTTAGGACAAAAAATGCCCCCTTGTAAAATTTTTATTTCTAATGAAATTTTCTTTCATTTTTAGTTAGTATGTGTTGGTCTATCTTACATAATCCCGATAAAATACACTGGCTGGTGTTTGTAATGTTACAGAAATAAGGTGATATAGTCGAAGACACCAGAACGTTTTAGCAAGACACTGCAGGCTGAGGACTACAGGCTCTAAAGATATAGGAATTATATGAATAAAAAATTCCAAAAGATTGAAGTTCTCCACACTTCCACCCTCCCATAATCTAATAGTCACCACCAGATGGTGCTACAGTGCACCTGATGTGCTAATGTGCACCACAGACAAATCAAAAACCCACTCACCTTGCAACATGAGGGAGGTGGTGTAGTAGTTGAAGGGTACTTTTGATTTTGTGTAACTCTCTGACAGAGCGTCTAACTTGTTTCTGACAAGTGCAGTCTTTCCAACTCCAGCATTCCCCACAAGCATCACCGGCTGCCTCCTCTCCAGCAACAAGTTCAAGAAGTAGCTGAGACGCACAGTCTCTGCTGTGTGCACCACAACAGCCTGCAATCACGGGAACAGCAGGAAGATGGAGTACAGAAACATACATGGTTATTATGGCTTTCTTTGAGTGTGATTTATTGACAGACATGTGTTCAGTGAATTGTATGTGATTTATAATTTCTTGGATTTCCCCAGAACACCACAACTATTCTGTCATAATAGCATCATTTGCTCAGAACAAAACCCTGCTAATTACGGCTCAGCGAGAGCCTTTGGAGCGCACACAGCTGTACGCAGGAGCATAAAGAAAGACAAAGGAGCGTGGGTGATAGCTCAAGTCTTGTTGCTCATGCCTTCACCCCCGCATGCTCCAGTACAGGGAGTTGTAGATGGTAATCAGACTCAGTGGCAAGCTTATCATCCATTCCTGCACCCCTGCCATAACCCCATGATGTGACTTTACCCTCTCTTATTATGTTCATTCAAGCATACAAACATTTTTAATATGCCTGCATTGTTCATTTTTGGTTATTTTGCCTCTTGCAATTGTAATTATTTGTCACACCTTTCAAAAGTTTGCTTTTCTTGCTGAGTATACATTTTTTTCCCAGAACTTACCGGAGTTTGTAAGGTCTCACCTGTAGTGGTGTGTGGCTTTCTATTTCAAAGCCTGGTACAATGTCACCCCAGGGAAGAAAGCGCTTGGTCTCGTGGTCAAGGTAGTAGTCGAATACTGTTCCTTGCGTGGGAAGCTTAACTGTCCTCATTTCTTTGGTCCACCACTGACTGAACTTTACCTGGTAATCATGCAGCTGAAGATGCATAATACAAGTAAATGCAAATCAATTTATTGGATTTCCTTAGGAAAAAAACACCATGAAGACAAACAACTCAGAGGTCAAATGGGTGCTCAACCACAAAGTGTAGGGTTGTTAATTGCATTTACATATGAATAATGCAGAGATAAGTGTAGCTTGGATAATTCTGTGTGTATAAAACTCAAAATGTAACAAAAATCCACATAATTTAATAGTTTACTGTCTTTTAATTCAGCTTAGGCCGTGTCACGGTTTAATTGGATCATTTTAAATACGCTTACATTATGGGTTAAATCATCCATGTAGTTCACCCAGATTATTTGCTAAAATCAGTTGGTTTAAATGTGTTTATATTATTACAAAATGGCTCACACAAGTTACAAAAACAATATCACTGAAAAAATACCTTGTTGAACGTAGATTAACAAAAAATCAACAAACATCACAGACAACTATTTGGTTTTTTTTTATTAGTAAAATAGGAAGCAGTTACCAGTGACTGCAGTAACCTAATATAATAGACATAATATTTCATGGTTGAGTCGGGTGTTTTACAGGGATTTATGATTTAAAAAAAACAGTTTTCTCTGGCAATTGTTTTTCTTTTTTTTTTTTTGCTAAACAGATCTTTTGTTTTTCAAATGCATTCGACAAAATATTTTTAGGGAAACAAAATAAAGTTTCTTATAAAGAGTTATATAACATACAGCAGTCCTTTAAAAAAAGAAAAAAAGAAAATAGAGTTAAAAACAAATCAACTGAATTAATTCAGAGTTCATTAAAAAACAATAGCAGTTAATAAGCGGAGTGAACCCCAATAGCTACTGTTAACCCACTGCAGATAAAACAACTGAATTTTTCGACTGAATTGACTGAAACTGAAAAAAGGAAAATTAAAAAAATTCAGGTATGCACTGCATACGTCAACATTGTATGTAAATTTGTTACATTTTTACTTCACTTTGCAAGTTACCTATTTATGCATTAGATTGAGATACAATTAGCGAGAACAAATCACTTTACAAAACTTCATAAATTTTGTGTGTGAGGGAAAGCTCCTGTCTGCAGGGGTTTTCAGTGTGCTTGTTGTACACATCGATGCAGCTCAGCTGCAGTTAAGGGTCAGCTTTGTCCAAACTATACTATCAAATTTACCTGTGTAGATAAAGGGTCTGATTACGTAAAAAAATTAGCTCTTCAAGTTAGCTGAGGGAAACTTGGGTTTGTGCACTGTGCCAGGTTTTGTTGGGTACCACAGCAGTACAATTGTGATGAGCAGCTATAGGGACATCAACCACAATCAATGATGAGGTGACAGAAAATATCACGTCACTGAAAGTGTTTTAAGCAGCTGAATGCTCTCTATGCAGTTAGACACGACTGTCTGCTACATCTTCCACTAAATAAGCGTTTGTGGACCCCTTTAGACAAAAGTTAACACTTAAGTTTGGTTGATACAGTGTCAGCAGTTTGGTCAGTTAAAATTTGCCTTAGTTATTTTTTATAACATATATTTTCTTTGATTTTCTCCCAGATCAAAGCAAGCATTTTATTTTTCTAATTTACTGCACAAGACAAAGGACTCATATCTATTTTAAATGCACACTTAATTCAATGATACTTTCATCATGAATTGTAGGCCAATTTGGATCAAATTAGTAAATGTGTATTTGCGTCAATTTATTTTAAACTAATCAGTCACCTGATCTTTATAGAGGGCTCCTCCAAAAGCCCAGATGCAGGCAAAGGTGAAATATGTCTCATAGATCTCACGAGGAGACTCAGCAGGGATATTTTCTGGAGTTAAAAGGCAGTCGAGCAAAGTGCAGAGTGTCTGAATGAGAAGATAATTAATATAACATGTCAGTTTTATGACTGTGAAAATTTAAAAACAGCAATAGATATGCAATGAATCAGTTTATTTGTTATATACCTGCACCATGGAGTTCTCTGGGATAGGAGTTATCGTTTTAAAAGTGTTTTTCATCTGCTCAAGACAACGAGGAACATATTTCTCAAAAAGTATCATCAGGTGAGCACGCTCTGTCTGCCGTTCCCGTCTGTCAATCCAGCTAGTAACATACCTGAGCGACAATGGGATACGCACAACTTAAGCTGAAATTAACCTTATGCTACAAACGGATTAGACTTCATGTGAATATCAACATAATGGAGACAGCAGAATGGGTCTGTGTAACTCACGGGTTCCAACCCAAGTCTTGTTGGTTAACGTAAAGGATTCCTGCTCTGGACACCGTGGCAGGCGTGGCCATCCTTAGGTGACTGATTTCAAACACCAGCCTCATGGATGGGGTAAGCGGCACACGCTCATTACTGGCTAGGGTCAGGACCTAAAACATTTTCCGAATCATTACATTTCTAAACATGTAATTTCAGGCTCTAAGTAAGCAATGTGTACAAAAATAGATGTGTATGGTAGTATTTCTAAAATCAAGCTCTAAAATCAAGCTCTGAAAACAGGCTGGAAAGTACTTAAACTCCAGGAAGTGATTACCAAAGGAGGGGAGAAAGAAACATCTTCTTTCTGTACAGACCAACTTGGTTCCAACGTGTTGTACAATAGTGTATGAGTGAAAGAGAAAGGAGGTACCTTGTTATCATCCATCACTGTGTTGAGTGATTCAATCCACATTGGATCAATGTCTCCATCCAACACAATCCACTTAGGCCCAAGGTGGGAGATGTTCGCCTGCTCCCGCATCAGTGATGAAAGCAAACCTTGTACAGATGTTGAAGGAATCAAAGAGCAACAGAGAACGGGAAGACTAAGCGCTATTTACGTAAAAAACTGTTTCTTCAGTCCTAATGTTGTTGTCCACATTAAAGCTAAGATGTGTGGGTAGAATAAAATGCTGCAAAGTTCAAATCACAATCCCCATCTTCCTTTCTCCTCCTGATTTTGGTGCAAGTCAGCATTACAGAAATATTCAGGTACTTTCATGTACAGCGCCCTCATCCCTTATTGGCACACAGAGCAACAATTAATAAGAAGTCTTCAAATATGTGCATTTTTCATTGCAGTAGCATGACCTCCCCCAGATTGTTTTTTTTTTCATATCAGCACTTCAGTTTGTGTAAATGTATTTAGTGCAGAAGAAATCCCACATTATCACAGAAATAATACTTTTTACCAAAATCTCTTGTTCCACAATTAATTTCACATTTAATATGTTTGGAACTGATGTCTTTTCTAAAATTATTCATTAATCTGTTTAGAAAACATTCATTTAGCAATCTATAACATAAATATAATATTTTTTTGGGGGTACAAATATGATGAGCATGGAGATGTCAATTCCCGAAGCCACTTATTATTGTTTGGTTGACAGCCTCTGATGGCATAGGGTTGTTTCTCTTTTAAACGCCATGGGAAACTTGTTAAAAGTGGACAGTGTCATGAACTTTTAGAGATACGAGGACATTTTAAATAGAAATCTGGTGGTCTTCGTCAGAAAACTGAAAACAGGCCATCACTGGTTATTTCAGCAGAATAGTGTACCCGATGCAAAACAGGTGAGAAAATTAACACAAGAAATGGTTCACTAGACATAAAGTCAACCTGCTTCCTTGGTCATCTTAGTCCCCAGACCTAAATCCTAGAGAACCAGTGAGGTGAGGTAAGCTGAGGAGAGGAAAGCATAAGAAAGGCCAATCAGAATAGTGGAATAAGAGGAGTAGTAAAAGATCCCTCTCTTTACGCTCAAGCCTTGTGAAAGCGCTGACCTATTGGCAAAATGGGTTGTAAACAGGTTCAAACTCTTAATTTCTTGAGGTAGTTTTCTTGTTACTGAATAAATGTACTCAAATTAAATTTCTACATTTTGCAATGTAAGATTATGTAATCTGCAATAAAAGGTTAATTGATTTTAAGTCTTTTCTTTGCATGTCTTTTCCAGAGGTGGCAATAGATGTGGAGGGCAATGCGAAATCTAGTGAATGGGCAATTTCCTGTGGTTGTGTGGAAGTATGCAGAGGTGTGGCAGTGAATCTATGGATGATTTAAAATCTGTTAAAGATCAATTCTGCCCTTCTTCCTTAAACACCAGTTCTTTTTACCATCTTTCCACTCCCGAGTTGCAGGATGAATGAATCCAAATAGTTCATCTCTGTCGATAGCCTTTGGATTGAGGTCATTCCAGACTGGCTTCCATCTTAGGTTTTCATACGTTTTATGAAGGACTCTCAGGATCTGTTAAAAACGTCAACACCTCATATTCGACATCTAAATTACAAAAAGATTTGATTTTTCACTCCAAACGAAACAGAAAAATCCTACCTTGCTTTTCCCAGTCCCTGCGCTTCCAATGACGAAAACAGAGTGACGCACTGCCATGAGTTCCTCTAGCTGTACAACCTATCACAAAAGGAGGTTTACAAAACCATTTGGGCATTATTTCTAGGTCATTATTTGTTTTCACTAAATGGCTGACCTTTAGAATGAAGGTTTCCTCAGGCTGCAGTCCTAGCTCCACAGTAGATTCTCTGATGGCCTTCTCAAGTTCTAAGTTTCTTTCTCTCTCAACCTTTAGGCCTGGAAACAGGTCCCCAAGTAGTCCCAGGAAGGCAGTCACATCCTCAGTCACAACTTTAGGCATGTTGAAGTCCCGCAGTGCACGCATCAACACCTTGGACATAACATGGCATTTTAAATGAGAGCAGACTCGTTTCTCCTTGATTGTTGGGTGATATATCTCACCTGATCCTCTGGTCTTGTCTTGTCTTTTCTTCTCAGAGCACCAGCCAGAACCAGAACAGATTTGACAGCACGTAAACCCCAATCATAGTGATCCTAAATGGAGAAAAAGACACCTTAACTCTACTAGTAAAGTATGCTAAAACTTTTTATGTTGCAGTTGATGTTAGGTTTTACCTTGATAAATAAATCATTTCATTTGTTGTAATCTGACATTTTTCTGCCAAGGATTTTTCTTACCTGCTTAGAGAGCAACTCGTTGCAGAGATTGTACAGCGTAGTAAACTTCCTGGCTAAAAGCTTAGCACCACGAAAGCCCTCTGCCACCAACATTATCTCACAAATAAGCTCAGTGTCAGGCACCACCATGGCACAGGGCCTGTGCAGGACACAGTTTTCATATTACATTTATTTGCTGATTAAATAAAAACTTCAAAGGAGAGATTCTTGTTCATTCCCACCTAAAAAGAGCCTTGAGGTTTTCAGGTAGCTCAGCCCTGCCTGCATAGCCCGGGTTCATAGTGATAAAAATCCCAACTGATTCTTTTAAGGCAATATCCTGATTGAGTAACAGGAACCTAAACAGCAACATAAAGTGATTTTGAAATGTACACAATTCTATGATTAAATGTAAATAGATTTGGACTCAGTTACTTACGTTTCCTTTTTAGACCGAATAGCGTCCTGGATGGTTTTGACCTGCACTGCAACAACTGACAGAACATCCACAGGGATACGGTTGAATTCATCAAAGCAGCCCCATGCTCCAGTCTGAGCAAGACCCTTGTAGATGTTTCCAATTGACTTGGGGTGAACAAAATAAAAATATTGTAGAGAATATTTGTATGCAATGCTATGCAATGTTTAAATGGATTGCAACATGCACCTGTACTCAATCCCTCTGATACTTTGTAGAACCACATTTTCACCACCAGCACTGCATCTACAGACTTCAATTTATTTTTCAAATCATCTTAGTAAATTACCTCCAGCTCATAAAGATTGTAAGGACAGGATCTGTGAACATAGAGTTTCCGGTCTTTCTTCTGATTCTCCATTGTATTTAGGTCTGGACTTTGACTGGGCCATTCTAACATATCAATATACTTTGATCTGGCTGTATGTTTAGAGTCATGGTGAAGGTGAATCTTATTTTTAATTTATTACACAGTACATAGAAAGGAATGATGAAAGAAATGATCAGAGAGAGAAAGAGGAGAGAAAGACATGCAGAAAAGGTCCCAGGGTTGAGGAATCAAACCCCAGATAGCTGCGTCAAGTACCACAGCCTCTGTATGTGGTGCACACACTCCACCTCTTAATAAGATTAATTTACCCACAGGTGGACTTTTATTTTTCTAATCAGGTGACTTCTTAAGGCAATGGATTGCACTTGATCTTATTTTGGGAAATCAGAGAAAAGAGGATGGTGGTAAATGCACATTTTTCACATTTGTTTTCATATAAAACATGTAAAGCCATTTTTTCCCACATCACAATTATGTACTACTTTATGTTGGTCTATCTATGTAACAGCCAAATAAATTACATAGAGTGAGCAATTGTGGAAAAGTTCAGGAAGTATGAACATCTGTGAAAAGCACTGTTGATTCAACCCACCTTGTAGTCCATCTGTTCAGAGCAGTTGAAGATGTACACCATGAGCCCCATGGCTCTGCCTAGATCTTTTGTAGTCTCAGTTTTCCCAGTTCCAGCAGGGCCTGCTGGGGCTCCACTCATGGTCAGGTGGAGCGACTGAGTCAACGTGATGTAGCACCTACAAATAACAGAACAAAGGCAGAAAAAAGTGCTTTTTATTTATCATTTACGTTGTAGGCTTACGTTACTGAAAACTGAAAAGATTTTGTTACCGGTCTGTGAGTGGAGTGATGACCAGACGTGAAGTATTTCCAACATACTCGTACGAGTAAAGGAACTGAGCATCACAGATGTTGACATAGCATTGTTGCAGTTCCTCATTCCAGCAGTGTCGAAGCTGCGAAAGCCACTGGAAGGCCTGAGAGTTGCTGACCTTTAAGCAGACAAAAAACCACATTATTGACGTATACCCCTTCTTGATAAACACGATTATTAGGTTAATAATAATAAACTCTAAATTCTAGCTCAAATGGATTAAAGTCTGTTTTAAATTATTTGAGTCAACCTTTTGGGCAACGAGGCTGGCAACAACGTCTCTTGCATGGACATCAACAGTGCAGACAGTCATGATCTTCTGTCGGTCACCAGGGCTCAGCTCACCAAGGAGCATTTCAATGAGTAAGTTGAGCTGGGAAACCTTTAGAGGAAAGCAACATCAAGTAGAACAGACAAAACAGGAGGAAAGTTTAAGTTCAAACCTGGGAGAGAAATGACACAAATAGGTCAAGTTCTTTGTGTCAATGATAGGCATTAAACATGATTAAAACTGCACTCCATGTAAAACATATCATAAATGAATGTGGACCCTGTGTGGTGAAAAAACAAAACACAGCATAACATTCATGTGGGTAAGTCATCCGGTTATGATGTCTTCTTTGGCATTTTTGATTTGAACCAGCATTAACCATAGAAAACGAGTTACTGGACCAGACTAAAGCTGGCAGTATTTGGCCCCAATTAGCATCATTGGCCACCACAATTTATTTGATGTTTAAAGGGGTTTTTATGCCTTGGACAACTCTTGGAAGATCCAGAGTGCTGCAGAATTGGAAAAAACAAGAGCTCAGGTAAAGCTCAGGTTGTTCTATTTCAGGGGAATTAACAGATGTTTACTATGTCTTTGTAAAGCTACTTATATTGCCTTTTTTGCTGTGGCAGCTGAACCAGTGGGTCAGAATTATGTGTTTGTGACAGGCAGCTGGTCTCAAAGTGACTGAAAAGACTTATTTTGCCTGTCTGTTATATGAATACACGAAACTTATTTTTCTCTTAAATTACTATCTTTCTAGCTCGAGTTACACATTGTTAATTAACTCATTCCATTTCTTTATTGCAAAGAAATGGTCATTAAAATTCGGTTCTTAACCCATCTTACCTGTTTCTTGTTGTAGTCTTTTAAAGCCAACTCATATCCTTCCTCCAGTCTTCTAAAAACAAGCTCCATATCATTGCTCCACCAGATCTGTGATCCGGTGAGAGCAACTTGAGCGGGGAAATCAAGAATCCACTGCTCTCTGGGTCTGTCCTCATACACGGACACAGCTTCAGACAGGTGACCCCTAATACATTTCCTCATGGACTCCTCAAGATGGGTGAGCCACTCTTCCACCTTATGTTTAGGATTTTTACCAAAGATTTAATGCTTTTCATTAGAAACGTGTGACACATAACTTACATCGCATAATACTAAATTTGATCTTACCGGTCCATAACAGAAACAATCAGTTTGGAAATGGACATACTCTCTCTCTTTGCTGTACATGCCCAAAGCATGTTTAGGATTGTGCAGCGCCTCACTCGTGTTAAACTCAAGGTCTGACATGCTGTCAAACAGTTTTGGGAGATAAACAGTAACCTGGAATAAAAAAATAGGTTATTACACTTATTTGATATACTTAGCTTAACTGCAGTGAAAGTCAGTAGGATCAAGTAAATGTTGATAGGTATTCAGGGAAACAAAGTTGATATGAACCTCTGTATCACATTACCTCCTTTGGGCGACTCCATTTGGAGAGGATGTCCAAAAGGTCTGCTGATGAAATAAAGTAGAATCGGGGAAATGCGATTCTCTTAGTCTCCAGGTATTCAGCAAGAGCTTTTTCACATAGAACCAGCCTGTCAGTAAGCAACAACAGTGACAGTAAGCAGAACATTTCCAAAAAATAGTTTATAGAAATAAAGAAGCACCTTTTGTGCAGGTCTTCCAACTTCTCAAACAGATGTGGTTTATTGGTGGCGTCAATAAGGTTTTTAGTATTAGCACTAACCAACATTAACTCCTGAAAGAAAAATATGTTTAAAAGCATGAAAACTGTATGATTTTTAATAATTCTTATAATAACATGCAAACCTTATATTCAGCATCTATCTCCTGGAATCTTAAAGTATCGTCGGGAACCTGTTGGCGAATGTTCCCACAGCTTTCGAAAATGCTTTCGAGGTAGACCCATGTTCTTTGGACCTCCATCCAGAGACTCAACACAGACTCAGCCACAGTCAGCTGGTGTTGGAGTTCCAGAGCCTGGTCTAAGAAGTGAGCTACATGCTTGCTCTGGACGACATTCTGGAGCTGAACCTTCAAGACGGCAACATAACAAATGTGTGAAACTAAACTGAAGAACATAATTCCTAGTAGAATTCCAGTAAATCCTAGTATAACACAAAGTATGGCAAGGTAACAGGATGGTTATATTGCCTTGCAAAATTATTAACCACTTGAACTTGTTTACATTTTTCCATCTGAAAACCACTGTATTTATTGTATTTTATTAAAATTTTATGTGACCAACCAACACTTGTTTTTTTGTGTGTTTGCACATCTAAATTCTAAAGTGTGGCGTTCATATGTATTCAGCCATTCAAGTTGATACTTTGTAGAACCACCTTTCAGTGCATTTACAGCTGCACGTATTCTGGTTTCTGTCTCGACAACCATGGTGGACAACCATGTCTTGGTAGGTTTGCCGTTGTGAATACTCTTTCCATATTTGGATAATGTACTGAACAGTGCTCTGTGAGATATATAAAGCTTGTTTTATCACCTAAACCTGGTCAAAAATCTCCAAAACTTTATCTCTGACCTGTGTTCCTTTGTGATGTTTGTTTACTAATGGTTTCTAATAAAATCCTGGTGCCTTCACAGAAGATTGGTGACATCTGAGCACAATTTGTTGCAAAGGTATCAGAGCAAAAGGAGGTTGAATACATATGCATGGTTTTACTGTGGCAAAAAAGAAAAAAAAAGAAAGGGGTATGAATATTTTCCAAGGCAATGTAAACTAAATCCACACTAAAACCACAGAAGAACTACCACACAAACTATGGCAAGAGAATGTGACTTATTGAGAACCTTACATACACTAGTTTTATTTTAGAACATTCTCCACCTCATCAGCAGGGCAACCCAACCATTTCAACAAAGATTTAGCCACTAAAGTAGAAAGCCATCTAATTGCTGGCTGTAACCCTCCCACACATCTGGTGTGTGTGCTCAAAGATAGCCAAGGAGCAACAATGCTCTGCATCCCAAAGCAGCTATAAATCTGAGGACTCAATAGGCCCTCCCTTGCTCTCAGCTGTGCCGCTAGACATTCAAACTGGGCCACCATCATGCATTCTAAGTTCAACCACCTAACTACCTGTCCTTCTTACAGACACATAATCTTGACAAGAAATTCTTGTACTTTACATTCATTATACATTGTTTTACTCTGTGAGACCACAAGTGAAGGTTTTTGAAAGGTTAAACATCTACCTGATGATCCTCAAGCATTTCAATAAGCTCCTCGTTACATTTAAGTAGTGGCAGAGAGGTCTGGTAATGTTCCTGATATGAAAGCTCCGTTGATGCCCAGGCTTGGCTTATTTCTGTTATAATCTGGAAAAAAAAGGAAGTGGTCATTATATTGATTATTATATTACAAAATGATAAGCTCAGTGCTATTACCTGTTTACAATCTCTGATCTATGGTTTTTCTAAAATATTAACCTGTCAATATTAATTTAAGCCAAGTCCAACTTCTCTTTAAGGGCTATAATAACCAGCATTCAAAATATGTTTACTAGCCTTCCAGCTGTGAGCGGTCATTATTTATTTATATTAGAAGCAAAGGCTAAGACAGACCATGCGTGTCAGAGCCGTCATTGTAAACAGAGTTTAAGTATCTGAAAACAAAGAAAGCATGATTTCATAGATAGCATTTTTAACTTCTTTTGTCATCTTATATTGCCAATTAGTACAATTAGCTTTATTAGCATTACAAACTGTTAACATCAGTCTCTGTGTGTATTTCCATTCGAATGTAGACCCTTCCCTTAACTGATAGGCTTAGCTGCACGTTCCATAATAGAGAGAGATTAAAAACTCAAAAGGCTAAAACCTTCTGGGCCTTCCTGTTATCTAGTCAGCTCTGAGTCAATTCCCTCCTGCGTCAGTTTAATAAAAAGGTCACCAATGTAGGTACAAATCGATTTTCTGTGGCTAACAGCTCTGTCTCGCACCGGAACTAGTGAGGTATTTAATTACCAAAGTTGCAAAAGAACGAAGTACTGAAATGACCAGAATCCACCAGTCTACTTCCTCTGGTAGCAGCCTGAATTAAAGGTGAATACACCTCCATTGAAAAATATTTACTTTCAAATTGCTCTTTATACCTAAGTTGCTTTATCTGGTGTATTTTAAACACCTCACTGATCCTGAAAATAATAAGCTCTGAGTCTTCTTCTTTCTGTAACTGCCTTCACACTGAAAAGTGTTGTTTTCAGCACAACCTGGTAGTGCATTGCTATAGTGTGGTGACAGATGGGACAAAGGTCAGGGCCCGTATTCACAAAGACTCTCAGAGAGCTCATATCTTAGCCTAAAAATTCTTGGCAAGGACTCCTAGCTTAAGAGTGATTCAGTTCGCTGTTGAGAGCGACTCTGAGCTAAGAGACGACAGAAATTCCTATCTTAGTGAAGAGGTGTGGTTGACCCCGTTCCTAGGTGTTCTTCTAAGAGCTCTGACTGGTTGGTAAAAGAAACAGCAAAAAAAAAAAAAAAAAAGCGCTACTTGTAATCAACCAAACTGAACAGGAGCAGAGCCTGAAGAGAGCAGTGCTGAAAGGTAGATTTGTTCCTGGGATCACGGTGGGAACAAACAGGCATTCCCGAGTAGATCAATGCTTCGTTCCCTCTACTTTCAGCACCAGCCTGGAATGTGAGCAGCTCTGGTACCTGCTGCATTCAGAAGCTAGAGAGGAGATAGCAGCACCCCAGAAACCTTCTACCCCAGATGAGGAGTGTTGTGAATGACCATTTAGGCTTAGGCTACTTACATCATCATGTACAATACAGGAAATACATATCCACCTCATTTACATCTTATTTCTATGTATATAGTGCTTAGATTACTGTACTGTTATCTAGTTTGGATTTATGTATAGATATTTTTTCGAGTTTTTCCAATTTTTTCCAAATGTATTTTTTAAGCATTATAGTCTGTAAATGTTTAAATAATTCTGTACAATATTGTTTGTAATTTTGTTCACTTTGTATTCATGGTTAAATATTATTGTTATGTTATTGCTATTATTTATTTATCCTTCCCGATATTACCTTACTAATGTTTGACCTTTAACCTGTCCTGCCGCTGACACTATTTAATTTCCCCTCGGGGGATGATAAGGTTAATCTTATCTCTGTATTAATAATTGTATGAGAAGTTTATGTTGTTATTTACTCGACTGGTTAGGGGCTGGATCCCTGCACGATCAAGCCAGTAGTGTTTTAATAATTCACTGTTCATTGTTCGGAGAATATCTCTCCTTTCTCTGATTTTTCTTAGAATGACGTAACTAGGAGCTACTTTTAGTCTTAGGATTCTTTGTGAATATGGGCCCTACTCACCAAAAAGTTTTCATGGTTGGTGTATTTATATTATATGCAAACCTAAAGCAAATAGGAACACTTAAAAGAGTAGAAACCTCTGGTATGTTATGTATGTTTATTTTCATTTTGATATTGACTGAAGGGCTACAGATGTTGCAGTTTAGGGTAATCATCTTAATATAAGTGAGAAAAAAACCTTTTCTATGGCCATTTCTTTGACTGCCTTATCCACTATATTGCTGACTTCATCTTCGAACAAATGAAGCTGCAAGTCCAAAAGATCCCCCAGGGTGGTTCTGTCTGTCACAGTGAAGTCAACCTGTTTAGAAAGAATTGTATTATTTATATATAATTTATATATATATATATATATATGTGTGTGTGTGTGTGTGCCTGTGTGTTTTAAAGTCCAAGATTTCAGTCTTGTAAGAAGAATTGCTGGTCCATAGCGAGACCTGTGGTCTATGTATTTTGGCACCTTTATTGTTCTAATCAGCTGCACCCAGTGACGCTCCCGTATTGCCAGGCTCTGTAGTTGACTCACGGCACGCAATGATATCAACAAGTTTTTTACATACAGGTCTGATGCCATATACACATCCCACAAGCGTGCGTCTTTGTCAAGCTTCCGTATGTCCTACAGAAACAGAAGGTGGATAAACATAATTAGTTATTAGGGACATCTGTTACAAATGGTAATGATGCATAACTGTAAAACTGCAGGAGAGATAAGCTGGTGTGATATAGCACTGCTGGTAACCTCACCCTGGCAAAGCTCCTCAATTCTGCATCCATCTGCTCCACGTTTATCTGCCTCCATTTCGTATTTGTCCAGTTTTCAACAGTGCTCTGCAAAGATAAAAAAAACACACACACATACACACACACACACATAGGGGTCAGCAGAATGAAGGTCTTTAATGGTGGCAATTAGAGGTTAGAGGTTATTTAGAGACAAAGAGTGCCTCTAAAAGGGCAGACAGGTCAAGTCATTTAGGTGCTAGTATGGTGAGGTAATACACCTTTCAGCTGTATTTCCCAGGTCCTTTTGAAAAACACATTATCAAAAATAGAATAACTTGCCTGCACATATATCACAATGTCCCACAGTTCTTTCAGGACAGTGATTTCTCGTCGACAGAGCTTGATGTCTCTGTAGTCGGGAATAGTTACATCAAATAGATTTGTGGACTCTTGTAGCTCTGCTACTTCTCTCTCCATATCTCGGATAGCTTTTTCTGACTGAACAACACAGAGCAACTGTCATTCAAAATTCCCAGAGAATACAACAAATATTCCTAGACAACAGTTGCGCAGCAGGACAATACTTACTTTCTCCAGACAAGCATAGGGATTCACTGTGTTGTAACTGAAGGGTGCTTTTGCTTTGAACTCTTCCTTGAATTTGGTTTGTTTTACCTGAAAAATAAGGAGTTTTTTTAAGAACTTCTGCAAAGGAGGTCTTGAACATTAATCCTAAATGTCACTTTTTTTTTCTATAAAGGTGAACTTGGACCTAATGTTGAGAATCTGAGATTTTTCTGGTTTGACAACCCTGAAAACATACCACAATTTCACAATAGTAATTGAAATTTTAAAGAAAAATTAAAGAAATTAATATGAAAATCGATTATTAATATTTAGCCTCCTTGTGATTTATAGGACTTTTTGAGCAACATGTGAATGCTATAAAGTGATTTGTCACCTCGAAATCAATGCATCGTGTTCTCAAAACTATCACTTCCGCACTTTGCATGGGTGCAACCTCATTCTTCACTTTTAAGGCCAGTTTTTGGACTTCATTCCATTTTTCTGGGAGCTCCTGTGAAAATAAGTATTTGTTATTTTGCCTGAAGGCCAGAATTAGCACAGACTGAATTTAAATGACCTCATATAAATCATGAATTTCTTCTCAAAAAATAATAATTGAGTTATTATAGGTGCAAACCTCCATTTGATTGTAGAAAAGCTCTGGTACTGTCACACCATAGTGTTCTAGGAGAACTATTGTGCCTCTGAGAGGTTCAAACATCTTGTCAATTGCACTTTGTCTGTCTCTGACAGCCAAAAGGTGGCTCATGATGTCAATAAAACCTTGGTGGTCTCCTTTGGCGACAGGACTGTTTAACCCCTTGACCACAAATTGGAGAAACTTCTGCAGTTCTTCAAGGCTGTGTGGGAAATCCTGCACACTTAAAACAACAATGATTCGCTTAAAGTAAGGGGGGAACTATGCAGGAATTAATTTTACCTGTTAGTCACATATGTCAAGAGATGCTCCTTAAAAAGCCAGCTCCACTTTTTGATTGTGTTAAGAAGGCTGGCTTTAAAGAACCTGTAGTCCACCCGAAGCCACCCATTTAACACCCTATAGTCTTCAAGTCGTGACACATCAGCATACAATGTCTCATAATAATCAACCTGTGAAATCAAAAAGACAACTAATAACATACAATCCCACCATATAGTGAAGAAACACAAATAATGAAAAACATTTACTTGTTCTTTGAAATTATCAGTTGTAGGGGGGGTTCCAGGGAACGCATCTGCTCTATAAGCCTCCAGCTCTTCTGTGGCGAGACAACGACCATATGTGAGAAACTGCCTGAGGAACTCTGCTCTGTCATCTTGCCATAGGTGAGTGTAGCAATCAAAATGTTTCTGGTCATTTTCAACTGTTTTAAGGACACTGTCCACTCTAGCCATTATTTCTTGCCTCAGGTTCAACAAATCTGGCATGTCCTCCATTACATCCTGTAAGGGTTATGACACAAAAATTAAATATCAGAAGCAGGAACTACAAAAATAACAGATTTAACTTTTGTTGCATTTTAGAAAACTTCCTAATGTCTCTGAAAAGGAGCTTAATGTTTAAGAATAAACCATTTATAAATATCAAAAACTGTGTTTTTAGCCTTATGCAGACTAACTTGTTTCAAGCTGACAGTGTGGTTCACTCAAATAAGAACATGATAAGTTTAATTCTGAGTTTTATGTTCTCTTACATTGCCGACATTTACATACACTCATCATTTATATTAATGTAAAATTAATTTTGGGTTTTTAGTAATGCATTTAAACCATTCCTTTATCAGAGTTGAATGATCATTACAACTTCACTTAATTTCAAAGACAAAAATTTACATTACAAGTTAGAATTTTTCCTAATCCAAATATTATATATATATATAGTTCAAATATTTATATTAAAAAAAAAAAATATATATATATATATATATATTATATATATATATATATTTATTTATTTATTTATTATTTATATATTATATATAATATTTAGTGTCCTAGGCGAAATTGCATGGACACCACACTCTTTCTGTAACCATTAACAATCTTCAGACATAATTCTGGTTGGATTTTTGATCACTCCACTTAGCAGAAATTGTAAAGTCCTTTTAAATCAGTTGGGTTTTGTGTAATAGACCTGGTTTTTAAATGTAATCAACCAATTTCCAATAGATTTGAGATCAGCACTCTTCAAAAAGATTATTGTTAGTCTGCTTTATCTATCCTAAAACCAATTTAGATGTGTGTTTGAGATCATTGTCCTGCTACCAAATGCAGGATTGGGTTTCAAACATCTAGTTATTGATTTCTGGTGAAGTAGAAAAATCTGTTTGTTTTCATTTATACACCTACTTTCTTCATTGCACCAGTACCACTGACAGTGAAACATCCCCTTAGCATGATGCCAACACCACTATTCTTGATAGTAGGTGCAGGTTTGAAAGTCTAAAGGCTCCCAAAGAGCAGCGCTCCATTGTTGAGAATACAAATTTCCTACATTTCAGGTGAAAAATTCCCACATTTCCCACAGGCAGAAGAGTTAACTTGTCTTGCAGCTTTGGAAAAACAAAAAACAAAAAACATGGTAATGAATAAGGGGATTAGACCAGACTAGGGACGAAGACGGGGAATACACCTGTCAGTGAGGGGCAGAGAGTGGCAGTGACACTGCGGGTCCTCGTGATTGGTTGCTTGGAGCAGTTTGTCACATATAAAACTGTTTGATATGGCGACTTTTTCCCGCCAAGCAGGTTATTGAGTGGCACGGTGTACACAGTCGTAAAAATTTAGCTTTGTGCGAACATGTCCGGCAGAGGTCCGCTTTCAGTCGTCATCGAGTACAACTCGAGTATGCAAAGACGTCCATGGAGTCAAGTACGCTGACTATGTGGGAGCCTTTACCTTGACTCCTCCCAATATTCTTCCTGATGTATGGCCAAATATCTCAATCTGTGTATATGTGTGTGTGTTCTTGAGAAGGCATTTGGCATGTTCCTGTGGATGGTTGCAAACTTCAGTCATGCATATTCTAGTTTATGATCAGCTTGAGCCCAGGTGGCTGTTGGGTTATTTCTAAACAGTACTTCCTTTTATCTGAGTATGTGAATTTCAATCATATGGCTGAAACTTTGACACAGTTGGGTATTCCAACAGGATATAAATCAAAACTAATTTTCCTCAATGTCATTCTCAAACTCTGACCTAAATCATATAGAAACACTGTGGCCTTTGCTTAAAGGTCAGGTCAACATTTGGAACCCAACCAAGTGAAATCTTGAGTGGAGTACCTGATAGCTCTCCATGCTAAGATGATCAGCTACTCTCCGGATGTTCTTTGAACACTTGAATACATCTCCAATCAGTCCTTCCACTAGTTCATAGAGACCATCTCCTGCATCTCGGTCAATAGAAGGACTAAAACATAAAATGGAACCATTCAGGATTAACTGGGCCTC
Source organism: Crenichthys baileyi (assembly GCA_036173005.1). Classification (NCBI taxonomy): domain Eukaryota; kingdom Metazoa; phylum Chordata; class Actinopteri; order Cyprinodontiformes; family Goodeidae; genus Crenichthys; species Crenichthys baileyi. The sequence continues at coordinate 152,558 of JAHHUM010002462.1, forward strand.
AAACAGAGGAGGCTGGGATGGCAAAGATTCCATATTATCCACAAAGAACTGAAGAGAGTGGTTGATGTAGCTGAAGAGCCCTTCGACTACCACCTCGTCCACATATTCCAGATAGGATTGCCATCCTTTTGAAGCAGGATCAGCATGAAAAAGGTCCATATTCACCTTGTAAAATATAAGATAAACAGATTTTTAGCAAGACATTGAAGAGCCACAGAAGTTTAAATGTTCTTTAAAGGAAGATTTCTCTTTTTAGTGTTCATTTACACTACAGAAGGTACTAAAAATGAAACTCCACCTGTATCAGCTGATGTATGAAGTCCCCATCCCTTTTCATAGAGCTATACTCCTTGCTTATATAGTCAGTCCTGCCCTCCAGTTGTATGAGGGAGCCTTTCTTGTTGTCCTTTCTGCTAAACATGGCCTTTTTGCTCCAACCCTTTATAACTGACTGAATTGTATCAAAGTTTTCCTTGGCTCTGCTGACTCGATGTGCAAGGTCTTGGACCAGGTGCTTTGTGCTTTGAATAAAGCTCCAGCAGTCCTGATCCTGCCATGTCAGGCTGGTCTCTGCTTTTCCTAGCTGCAAGTCTACCGCGCCCAGATCAGCTCTAATGAGAGGGAGTTCTACCTCCAGCGCCGTCATCTTTAGATGGTTGTACCATTGCACTACGAGCTGCAAACTGTTCAGATACTTGAAAACACAACAGAGTAAAAATTACAAGCAGTAGGTAGGAAGTATGCAATGCCATACCAAGTTTAAGGCCTCTTGCACTTTTTCACATTTGATCACATTACGACCACAAAGGCCTGTGTATTTTAATGGGCATTTTATGTGATACACAAACACAAACTTGCGCATAAATGTCTGAGGTCTTCACAGAACGGCTGTATTTGTACTATACCTAAATCACACACAACTGGACTCTATATACTTAAGTGACTCAAAGAGACAATTTCTTGCACTGGACTCCGGACTTAGGGTGTGCTATTTCACAGCAGCTTATATCTCCTGCAGTTTTACAGTTATGCATCATTACCATTTGTAACAGATGCCCCTAATACCATTTAAATCAATGTATCCAACACCTCTCACCATGTATCACTACAGTTCCATTTTCGAGTATGTACTTATTGTGTTGCTATTTCACATAAAACCCGAATAAACAACACTAAGGGGTGTGATAAAACATGAAAAGATTTAAAGTATAAAGTGTGAATACTTTTGCAGGGTACAAAGAAAATGTCTAATAAGAATGGCAAATTGCTTGTTATTTAGCCACATAAAGCAAGCAATGTATTAGTAAGGGTAATGCATGTTTCATTTTACCTTTCTGAAAATGTCCCGATTGTCAAAAACAGTTATTGCACCTGTAGGGATGGTGTTCTTACTGAGTGTGTGAATATATTTGACATCTTTCAAGATTTCAGCAAGCTGAGGAGTGATAAAAAAGAGTGTTAGTTTCATGCATTTATAATTTATAGCTTCGCTGATAATCTTGAATAATTCAAAAAAAAAAAAACGACACTTTAATAAAATACTAAACACAATTAAAATAAAATGTCTATCTAGGATTAGCACCTCAAGAGAATAATCACATTTCAACGCCTTCCTAAATAACATGGATCTGTTTTTAAACATTTAAAGGAGGTTTTAGGAAGTCAATTTTAGGACACTTTTAAGAGACAGCCATTTTATTGTCTTGTATCAAGTCTTTTAGGGACCTTATGTCAGTTACCTTTGGACTAAAGTTGACTGAGATCAGTCCGGATGTGGGATTTCTTGAAATCAGAGGCTGGTTAAGGTTGATCAAGCAACTCTGCTCCAAATCATTACACCAGTCAGTGTAAATGTCCTCCTCATACTGATCCAAGAGACTCAACATGTCCCTGTATGTGCTGTACACATTCACCATCTCCGTACTTTGTGCAGGCCTAGAACAATTACATAAACAGCAATGTCTTGTCTATTTCAAGCTCAAATCAATCTATAAAGGTATATTTTCATATTTTCTGTTTACTGACAAGTCAAACAGTAATCTGAAATGTTCCCATGGTGTTTCGATGCGTTCTTTGAGCATTTTTGCCCACTTTAAAACTCCAGATGTGTGTGCCATGTTCTTTGAAACACCACTGTCCACCTGTAAAAAAGTGGGAAAGAAAAGCTAAATAAACAGTTTTTATGATAAATGTAATGTACAATTTTTTTGTGGAAAAAAAGGTACCTGATTGAGCTGAGAGTTGATCAGAAATGTACAATTGTCCAGCTCTTCGCTGAAATTCTGCTGAAGCAGAATAAAGGATGGACTAAACAACTGTCTGATCTGTCGTCTCTCCAGAAAGGGTCCAACAATCGTTAACATCTAAAAAGAAATGTTAATGCCCTTTTTAAGCATCTAAATTCACTTACCACTTATCAATTTTCTGTTAAACAATATATAAAAAAATTACTTTTAAAGCTGATTCCAGTCCTGTGCAATCTTTGAAAGCCAAACAAAGCAGGTTGGCAAGGCGACGTTCAAATTCTGCAATTCTTCTCTGGAAACCGTTATACTCAACTTCAAAAGCCTTACATCAATAGTAAGAACAAAATGTGAATGTAAAAAAACTGTGAAAAGTTCTGCAATGCAACTTTTTAATGCAGTATTCTTGTTTATATATATTATATATATAATTTAGATTTGCCTTAATGAATCCCAGCAAAGACAAATCACATTTTTACCTGAGAGGTGAAGTCAAGTGGATTGTTTTTACTATGCTTTAATGCTTGGCAGTGGTTGGTGAACTCATTGTGTATCTTGGATACTTGCTCACTGTAGAGCCTTCCTTTAACGCCACCAAACTCTAGCTTTTCCATCCGTTGAAATTCCAACACAGTTTCAAACAATTTCTAGAAATAAACCATTTTACAGGAGATCATAGAAATCTCAGAAAAAATTAAAGCTGAAAGCAAAGCTTAAATACAAAAGGAGAAAATATCTTCTCACCTCCAGCTGAAGCATACGATTCTTGAACTGGTTGAAACGTGAAAAAGCCATGGCAGATGGGAAATCCCAATGCGGATATCTGTCTTGCTTGGCCAGCCTCTCTTTCTGAGCCTGGTAACTCTCTCTGAAACATCTGAGAGCTTTTACTACCTTCTTTGTCATTAGCAGACTTTCCTCTGAATCCTCCCTACATAACAAATCTTCAGGTAGGTATGCAGAAGCCTACATTGAAAAAGTTTTAATATATTTTAGTGCATTTACTAGATAAACCAAAAGCTAAAATGCTCAAAAAAGGATTCATACCTGTTCAATGAACAGATTGCAGAGTTCCTGTAGTAGCACCACGATGTGAGCTGGTCTCTGATAATACTGGCAGTTGGTCCAGATGAGGAATATTGTATGAAAAAGCGCAGGAGTGCATTTGTCTATATGAGCAAATCCATTCTTTTCCAGCTGAAACAACTGTGCATCTAGTGGCTGTAGATAAAGGTCAACATCTTGGGCTTCTTTAAGAGCTTTTTGGTTTGTTTTTGGGGGAAGAAAACACTATTATTTTAACAACAAAAAAAAAAACCAAAAATGACAGCAACATGTTTTTGTGATCAAAGTAAGATTATCTTAAAAAGAAACTGTAGCTACCCTTACCATTAGACACATTTTTAATTAGAGTGTTGATTGTTGGATGGTAGCTGCTGTCCATCGCCTCCAAAATTCTTGCCATAATTTCAACACTGGGACTCTGAAGCTTTTGGTAAAAGTTCCAGAATATTAGACAAATTGCTAAATGGTAGGAGACGGCTCAATTTGTTATTAGCGAGGATCAGAAGGAGACGCAATCATACCTGGTGATGAATACTCTCCAGATTTTTCTTTCTGGAAGCCCAAAACCTGATTTCTGCACTGGGCCCTGGGATACAGCCTTTCTGTAGTAGGTCTGATGAGTGGTGCTGTAAGAGTTTCTGAATCAGACTGCTCCAGCTGATAACCTGGGTCTCAATGGTGTGAGCCAAAGTCCTGTCGTAGTTTTCATATCTAGACGGGAAAATAAAACTTACTTGAGACCAGGAATATAATAAAGACCCAGCATCCTATTAGTGTGTGCTTACATTTTAAATGTATTGTAGGATGTTTCCATCCAGCATGTTGTAGTTGGGATAGGGAGGACGGTTTTCCCTAAAACCTGCCCTTGTACGACTGATGTCATACTGCACATGCTGTCCACATGTCGATTGACATCCTCAGAAATCAGCTTTGGCCACATGGGATGATTTTTGCGATCTGTCAGTAGTGGGCCACATACCTTTTGAAATATCACAAAATACTTTACCCAGAAAAAAAGGTTAGGAACTGTATCCACTCTCCAAAAGTATTTATAATGCTTGAACCTTTTTATATTATGTCACATTACAGCCACAAACTTCAATGTATTATAAAAGACTTTATGATAGACCAACAAAAGGTAACGTTAAAGGACAATTACGCATGGATATGCATGGATTTCAAATTTCTTTGGAAATAAGAACATATAAATACTGCTGTGCATTTATATTCAAGCCCCTCTACTCCTATACCCCTAAATAACACTCAGTGCATGGAGTCCATTTATTTGCAATTTAATTGCTGTATAAGTACAGTAGTTTTGAAGGCTTCAGAAGTTTGTTAGGGAATGTTCGAAAACAAACAGCATACCAAAGGCCAAGGAAGACAAAAAGCTACAAGTTTAGGTCAAAGTATAATAATTTTGTAGAATGGCCAAGTCAAAGACCCAACCTAAATCCAAGTGAGAATTTGAATAGAAACAATGTAAAACTGTCATGATCGTTGGGTGTTAGGTTTTGTTTTTATTTATTTATATGTTCTCATTATCTCCTTATTGTTTATTATGTTCTATAAGGTCTTACTCTTAATGTTCTGCGTCCTGTAAGTTTTCTATTTATCATTAAACACCTCTAGTATGTTCATCCCACGACCCTGTCTGCGCCTGGGTCCTATTCCGCAACCACACTCCATGAAAAAACCTCTAACTGTGCAAAGCTAGAAGAGACAACATTAAATCCTGTATGCCTTTCCATATCCTTCACAATTCTGGACTACTTTGTGCTGGTCTATCCAGTAAAACACATCCCCAGTTTGTGGATTGCAAAGTGACAAAATGTTTAGAAGTACATGGGGTGTGAATACATTTGCAAGGCACTGTTTATAAACAACTCAGAATCAACTTTATTCCCCAAGTTTTTGGATATTGTGTATCACAGAGCAATCACCTGCTGTATAGCACAAGATAGCTGCATTAGAGGCGATGCAGAAAGGAGACCAAAAGTCAGAAGCCCCCTGTAGTTCTCAGAGTTTATGGCAGTAGTTCTCTTCTTGAGAATATAGATCTGTCTGTCTTGAGAAGCAACAGGTGGGACCTGCGTTTGAAATAAAAGCGGGACTCTTGAGGGTGACTGTCATACATGTTGCATAAAATGGGCTTTTTTAAAAAGAAGTTAAGGTTTCTAGGTCAACCTTACCTCATTTGAAGCCAGCACACAGTGTTTGCTGCTTGAAGAGAAATATATGACTGTCTCTTTCTGAAAGAAGTCCTTCAGAAGCGCCTGGAACTCTCCGTTTGCAGCGCTCCTCTCCCACATTTGCCTTTGCAGCTGCAGTAGAAAACACACTTTCTCCGCGACGAACTGAACTCTGACGTCTTCAAGAAAAGATGGCACAATTAGACTTTCTTCGTCTGACATTTCGAACCACCGACCATACCAAATGACAAGCTGAACCCTTCGCCACTTCCCCTCACATAATATTTACAACATCAGCGCGGCAATTGTGGCAGTTTCGCGACAACCTGTTAGCAATTTAGCACCTCAGTCCTCGAAAGACAACTCTAAAATTGCTACCATAACTGACACGAGCTGCACTTCTGGGCGGGTTAGCATTGTGTTGCCTAGCAACGGCCATTTTCCCCAATCACTGCCAGCTACTCGGCTATCTAGCTAACTCTGAGGGCCGAATGTCAATAAGGAGTCGATAAAATGTTTCTGCTTTAGTTTTGTGTCAGTCTAATAATAAGCAGCTATCTGCGTGTTGTAGACTGATATTTTAAATCAATTCGTGTGAGCTCTACTCTAATGAATCCATTTATAATCATTTCATTTTGGCTTGGATTAGAATCGGAATATCTTTACCCTCATTGCAAGTAAATGTAGGCTAAATGTAAAATGCAGTCTTTTGGGCTAAAAATATGCAAAGCTATCAAAAACTATTTACAAGACGAGAAACTAAGTACACAGATAAATAACCTATAAAACAATAGATAATCATTGTATTGCACTACTTATAAAGTTTCAGGGGAGCAATGTCCAGTAACCTCACCTGGCACCACAGTGCCGTTGACCTTCCTTTAAGGAAACGTTTTACCAGTTTGAATTATAAGCTGAGCTTGACTGCATTGTTGAATAACTAGGATCAAATTGTAATGTATGCAACTGACTATGAATCATTCTCCATTCTTAGACTAAGTTTACCATATGTTTATGTGTATAAACTGGATGTTTTTTTGTTTGTTTTTTGTGAAGTGCCTAGAGACAATAGTTGTTGTTAACTGGTGCTAAATAAATTACCTGAAATAAACTTAACTGAATTGTTTCTGCAGCAGCTCTGAAACAGATAAGAGTCCAGGTAAAGTCCCATCACCATCTTTTGCAGGACCCTTTTGTCTGGGATATTGCAGCTGAAGTACCATCCTGAGATGCAGTAAACAATACACAGCTCTAGAATGATATAAGGATTTTGTTCATTATTAAATGACCAGAAATTCTCTTAAAGCACCGTTTTAACACATTATCTAGCAGATATTGTCTATCACCTGGCAACATTTAATATTTAGGTTGTTGTTATACTTGTCTCTCTTTCATGTAATTGTATGTGTAATTCTGTGGTCATTTTACATCATATTGTCTCACATTTTCTTTGGTAAGAATAATATTCCACACAGGCTTTCCTGATTTCTTGTGTTCCTGAATATTTAAGCACAATTCACCCGTTTTATTTATGTTTATATTTAAATTGGTTCATCAGCTCTGCCCTTTGATTGTTCATATTTTATGATGGTGGTCGTGTAGCACACAGTAGTAGAGCCTTTTAAGACTAATGTTTTTCAGTCAAATTATTTGGTTTTCTAAATAGTTGCTGATTTGTGTTAAAAGACCTTGCTTGTTATCTTTAGTTGGATAATCAAATTGCAAAATATTACAAAGACAGTTTCTGATTTCCACTTGCATAATGTGGGAAATCTTTTTTTTTAACACTAGACTCAGTGATCTGAATAATTAATTAATTTTCTACAATTAAATTTAAATTTGCAGCACTTTACCCCCCACAAGATTTAGAAAGTTGGAAAACACCCTCAAATGATTTACAAACTAAATGAATAGGTTTTATTTTTAAGCTGTTCAGAACTTAGCAAAAATCATTTTATTCTTTGTATCATTACATGTTAAGTGATGCACCATCCTCATGGTGAAACATGGTGGTGACAGCATCATGATGTGGGGATGCTTTTTTTCAGCAGGAGCAGAGAAGCTGGTCAGAGTTGATGAGATGATGGAGAGAGGTTAATACAGTGCAATCCTAAAGGAAACATATTAAGAGGCTGTAAATGACTTGAGACAGAGAAGAAGGTTCACCTTTCAGTAGGACAACATACAGCCAGAGCTGTAATGAAATGTTTTAAATATGACTGGGCTTGGGCTATTTTACAACAGGCAAAAATCTGAGTCATCACCAAATAGAGACATAAAACTTGGAGCTGTAATTTCAACTAAACATTCTACGAAGTATGATATCAGGGGTTCTGATTACAAATGCACAGCCGACCATGTTCATGTATTTTTCGTGTGTTATGGTGCTGCTGGTCTCAAGTTTAACAGGAAATACGATAAAAAGACTGTGAGCGCAAGCATCAAAGGGTCAAGACGCAAACAGACTAACCTCTGAGAGGAGTGAAAGCCTATGTAGTTCACAGGAAAGACAGGAGGAAATATGCAAAGCAATTCCTGGCGTAGAGGTTCTTAATAACAAAAATACATTAATATTTTTATCAAAAGTCTACAGATAAAAAGACTTTTTGGGGGTTTTTTTCA